>WNHD01011784.1:0-16527 GCA_011057455.1 Ganaspis sp. Gsp50 | reverse complement strand
CTTGTACAGGTTCTTGTACTGGTTCTTGTTCCAATTTCTTATGCAGAACTTGTACAAGATCTTGTACAAGTTCTTGTACAGGAATTTTCAGTAGGGTACCATCAATGCTTATTTTTTATATTCATAGTTCAAAGCGTTTATTCACTTTTTTATGATTTATAACGGATAATTTAATAAAATTTTGATCCAAAGTTACTTAATTCTATGTAAATATAGTTAAATAATTCAATAACTGAGTAAGCTTTTAAAAACAGTTGACATTCTATACATTTTTTCAATGGAAAACCCAGATACCCGGTTTTACTCCACCGGTGGGGCACTTTTTTCGTAAAGCGTGGTTAAAGTTGCATAAAAAACTTTTTTTTCAGTAATTATCGGCGTTCTCTCTTAATTAAATATAGTCAATAAAGGAATATTTAGACTTATTACGTTTGTTTGTCAGGTAGATTTTTTGTATTCAAACAATTTGAACAAAGTATCCTGTTTTACCTCACTCTCTCCTACGTATAAAATATTGCTTGGATAAAAGATTAATTAATTTTACAAGAAATGTACTAACCTGATAATCTCTGTCGCTCTTTTGTACTCCAAATAGTATTATTTAAACTTCGCGTAGTTGAAAGGTCTTTCTTCTTCCTGCCTGCGCGGTTTGCCTGCTGGCGTTATTGTAAAACACTTTTGTTCATGGCTGCATTTTCGGTGTCAGAAAAATCACTTTCTGACTGCTCAGTATTGTAACGAATTTTTAGTCTTATCGTAAAACTTTAAAATCGCACAGTTAATTAAAATTAAAATTCAAAATAATAGAAATAAAAATAAAAACGTTGACAAGAATAAGTTGAACGAATTAACAAATGAGACAATAAAAAAAAATTAAAACAATGATTTCATATTAAATGTCCAATTATATTTCGTCAAACATTAAAATAAAATAAATAAGAAAAAAATCGATCGCCCCACACATACGTTCACACTGCGGTCAAAATCACAATAAATTATAAATAAATAAATAAAAATGATACATGAATTAAATATAATAAAATCAAATTTAGACAGACAAAATAATTTAAACAAATAAAATAAATAAAACATGATAAAAAATAGAAACTTATCGTTTCGGCGATTTTCCATTTTGCTGATGAACGGCATTTTGGGAGTGGGGTAATTGATAAGCAGAATATAAGTCTATGTTTTAATATTTTGACAAGTTTTGCTGAGTTTGGGTGTGGACCAGTTTTTGGAAAGAATATTCCTTTGGACATTTGTCGTCTGGTGCATCAATAAATGAAAATTCAGCTCCTTTACATCCCTTCGCCTCAAATCAACACATCAATTCAAATCGCCATACTTCGTGCTGCCGGCAACACGCGAAGTTATGGCGATTTTTATACTCATCGCCTTTGGAAACGATAAGTTTCTATTTTTTATCCTGTTTTATTTATTTATTTAATTTGTTTAAATTATTTTGTCTGTCTAAATTTGATTTTATTATATTTAATTCATGTATCAATTTTATTTATTTATTTATAATTTATTGTGATTTTGACCGCAGTGTGGACGTATGTGTGGGGCGATCGATTTTTTTCTTATTTATTTTATTTTAATGTTTGATGAAACATAATTGGCTATTTAATATGAAATCATTGTTTTAATTTATTTTTATAACTTATTATTATGTCCAACTTATTTTTGTAAACGTTTTTATTTCTATATCTATTATTTTGAATTTTAATTTTAATTTAATGTGCGATTTTAAAGTTTTACAATAAGACTAAAAATTCGTTAGATGCTGGCGCCCGAACAGGGACTGGATGAGTGTCCCAACAATTATTGTTATCAAAAATTGTTATTGTGTCTTATCTGATTGAGTCTTGTTTTCTTTTAAACTTTTATTCGTACTTGTCTGTAATTGTATTTCATTTTAAAATTTGCTAATGACTTTTATCTACAGCAAAATTTTAAACAAAATTTATATTTTTAAAATTATTTTTGTGGCTTTCCGAGTTCGGGGTTTTCTTAGATCTTTCGGAGACCAGCGATTGCCGGTAATGATTTTCCTTTTTTTAAAAAGAAAGGGTTATCATCGTCGGCGGAATTTAAACAATTTGTGAGGACCAACATTTGGGGGGAGATTTCTATTAATGGTTTTTGGTTGTATGGGAATCTTAAAAGTAACATCGCTGATGTAATGTCGTTCAGGGGGGGTGATTTGAACGCGTCAAATCCCTCTCCTGTGAGATTCTTCAGTGGTTTGTATTTTGGGTATTTTTATGCAATTGGAATCCGTGGTCATTAGAAAGGTGAATTTTCTCGGTGTCGCAATATTTTCGCATAATGCGATAATTCTGCCATAGGGAGGTCCTTGGGGTCCGGCTAATTATTCAGCATTTATATTTATTTCTATTTGTAGAAAATGGAACTCACAGAATTGAATTTTATTTTGCGTGTAATTTATTTGTTTGAATGTCTATTTCATTTTATAAATTTGTATTCGAGAAATAGTATGTTAATGAATTGTGATAGTGCACTCAATTTCAATTAATATATGTATAATTATGAGGACGTTCCTTTTTATCTGAGTATATTATTTATTCCGTTATATAATTTCGATTTATGACTTATAATTTTATGTATACTTTACAAAATGAAGGTGATGACTGTATTTTTATTTGAATTTTTGTTTATAGTCTTATTGATTACTAGCTGTCGAGCCCGCCTTCGGCGGGCATCTCACCTAGCAGCGCGCCATCCACAATGATTGTAGGCAAAGTATTTTTTTACCCATTACCATGGGTAAGAAGAAATGAGATTCCAAAAATAAAAAACAATTCTTTCTGTCTGTATATCTTATCAAAATTTTCTACATGTAAAATTTAATATTTTAAATTAGAAAATATTCTAATTAAAAACTTTAATAAATTATCTTTCATCAACAGTATTATTTTACAACCGTTGCTATGGTAAAATTTCTTCCTAGCAAACGTTTCTATAGTAAAAATTACCCTTACTAATCGTTGCTATGGTACAAATCCTCCTTATCAACCGTTTCTCTGCTAACAATTCCTTTAACAACCGTTGCTATGCTAACAATTCCCTTATCAACCTTTGCTATGGTAACAGCAGCTATATTAACTATTCTCTGAACAACGGGTTCTATGGTAATGATTTCCTTAACAACCGTTGCTATGTTAACTATTCCCTTAGCAACCGTTGCCATGGTAATATTTCCCTTAGCAACCGTTGCTATGGTAACACTCCTCTTAGCAACCATTGATGTGGTAAAAATTCCCTTTAGCAACTGTTCCTATGGTAAAAATTCCTCTTAGCAACCGTTGCTATGATAAAATTCCCCTTAGCAACCGTTACTATGGTAAAGTTTCCCTTAGCAACTGTTGATATAACAACCATTCTTATTTCACGTCCATTATTTATGCTTATTTGCATAAACATGACATATGGAGATATCTCAGTTTCTAATCAATATTTCCTAATTTTCTAAAGTGATGATTTTAAGTTGGGTCAATAGGAAATACTTTTCCAAGTTTCAACTTAATCGGACAAATAGTTTTCAAGTGGTGCCTGAACAAAATTTTGCGCGGACAGACAGACAGACGGACAGAATTTTTTTCTGCATTTTTGGAATCCTTGTGACTAAAAACGAATAATTATAACAAAAATTTTAAGTTTGGTACAATGTGCAGACAAAACTCTGACTTTATTTTTATAGATTTATTTATATTTTATATGCAATTGAGTTAATGGATTGTAATTTTGTAATATGTTTGACTATGAATTGATTATTTGTATGATTTTTTTATGATATACTATTTATGTATTATACAAAATTGAATTTGTTTATGTACTTTTGTCTAATATGTATGATTTCATTTTGATATACTGTAATATTTTTTAAATGCTGTGTTTGATATGATCTTATTTTTGTTTATGTGTGCTTTTATAATTTTCGTATGAATGTCTTATTTATTGTTAGGGTTGCTTTGGAAAATGTTTTTTATTTTATTTTACAAAGCAAGGGTGGTAAAGAAGGAAATAAGAATGCTCTTATATAGGGTAACGGCACCAATGGTGGATCAATTAAGCTCCTTAACTTTCTTATTTTTACTTTCAAGTCTTATATGGTTGCTTTTAGACAAATATCATAGTTATTCTTTATAATAGTATGACTAAGAAGGTTCCAATAGACATTTTCGTTTAGGTTAGACTTGATTTTAACATTTACCTTAACTTACATAACCCGTCAAAGATTATTTGTCAATAATCCTATTTTGGATCACTGTATTCAACAATCGTGATTATTACTGCTCCAGTTGTGGATCATCCTATAATTATGGATATATATTACTTATAGGTGTTCTTAGATCTCTATAGGCATGTAAGGAAATACCTCTTATGTGAAAATAATAAAATTGTTTTAAAATGTCTCCAAAACTTGCTTTTAGCACCAAATTGGTTATTAATGTACTACTTGATTCAATTTAAATTAAATTTGTTTCTTAATTTGTAATAATGATCTGTATGCCTCCCGTAACAATGACTGATAATTGCAATTTATTTATTTACAAATGAATAAACACAGTGACCATTTGATCCACCACTTGTACCTTTACCCTATGTATATATATATATATATTATTAATATTTTTCATTTTTGTTTCTGATGAAAATTAAATTTTATAATTCTAACTTTGATTGTGTTAATTGAGGAATGAAAGTGGATGGTCTCGTTGGTTTCTCGGGGTTGACGCAATTAAATAGAAGTTTAAGTATTTAAATTATTCAGGGTAGGGATTTTTCAGGGGTTTTATAAAAATGTTCCTCTCGCCCGCTGTCCTTACTTTTATCGGAACCGTGATTAAATTTTGGAGTATCGTCACCTCTTTGCGCATCGCTGATGTCCCAGAGGTGATTATTTTTTAATTTGTAAATTTGTCATTTAATTGGTGAAATTAGTGTTTGTTTTTATTTATTTGTTTAAATTTTAATCTTTAGAAGTGGCGATTTTTAACACATAGGGACGCATACGATACACAAAAGACGAGGACAGCGTGCGATGGGGAATACTGTGAAGTAATCTATCTAGTACCTAAAAATCTCCAGAAGATATTTTAACATAGTGGTCACATGACGAGGGAGAATTATCACAAAAGGGCCAAACTTTACCCTTTTATCATGACGAATTTACCCCGAGCAATCAACGCCGCCAATGCTCGTCACATTTTATGGAATCTGGTTCCTGATAAGTTACTTATCTTTATTTATTTTATTTTTATTGTCTTTTTTATTCCCTTTATTGTTCATATTTTGTATTTTTATATTTTTATTATGTATTCTTGTATGTGTATGTGTGTAGTGAGTGCCTACTGCGTGACTCGTGCACCGTATTTTTTATAATGATTTTTCCGCCTACATTTATTTGTCTTTTTATTTTTAATGATTTTTGTTAATATAATGTTATTATTATATGCATTGTTTTATTAATTTTCACGTCCTCATGTCGATTTTATTTAATTTTCTTAATCTTTTGTTTTTAGATTTACGTCATTTTTGCTATAAATTTGTATTTAAATTAATTTATGTTTTCAATCTGAAATTTTTAGTTAACGAAACAAAAAATTCGTCACAGTATCTGTTAATCCTGATTGCTCAGATACATTATCTTCTACGTTAGATTCATCACCTCCGAGAAATTCCGTTTGTTCTTGCTCTCGCAAAGCGTTTTGTACGCGAAACCGTAAATTGTACGACATTGAGTAATATAGAGCACTATCACACGTTCAATAAATAGACACAACCACAATTACAGGTGGTTGCGGAAAAAATTTGATAGACAACCTAATCGCAAAATACCTTTCTGTCTATGATCTTCCATTTTTATCACATTTTATTAAAAAAAATAGATGGGTGCCCAAATCATGCAGTGGGATCTTGCACCTGTGGGGGAGGTCATACATGAGAGAGAAAGAGATACATTATAGTGTTATCTCTCTTGCTCTCATAAATAAATCTAAGGCTCCAGGGAGAGGCACAGTGGAACAGATCAGTTTAAAAGTTGACGAAGAATCAAAGAAAGTAATGATATTATTGGACTTTACTTTCAATTATTTTAATAGATCATATTGTTGTCAAGGGTTTGTCTATCATGACAACTTTATATCTGGGAAAAGACTGGACGGTCTTAAGGGTCGTCAAGTATTGGGAGGTGGTTTTTATTTTCAGCGGGTATCGGTATTTTAGAGAGAGAGAGAGAGAGAGAGAGAGAGAGAGAGAGAGAGAGAGCAGTCTGTATACGTGGAAGTCGATTTTACGGATATCAATAAGAACGGGGAATTCTGCAACGAGGTAGTCGAGGCAGATAAGCTGGGTTCGAAGGTACAGGGAGGGAGCGGCTGTGTAGTAGAGTGGAGCGAAAAAACACTTTTTTTGAATTGTCAAACGTAATAGCGCGAAAAATTTGCTGGAAATTAAGACAAATTATACTAAAAACAAAGAATTTGAAATTGATGATTGAAATTTGAAATTTCATTCGCGCAATGAGGTCAAATTTATAAAATTTAAGAAAAACTAAAGGACTCAACTTTTGTAAAAAAATTAGTTTGATCACTTAATTTGATATGCCTTTTTGTATCATAATGTAAATGCAGCAATTAGCCCGTTTCATAGAGATTAGAAACGACTCAGAACTCACCACGAAAACACTGCAAAAAAAGGTGTTTTATTTTAAAGACGCTTCCTTATTGGTCCAAATTTTAAGACAGCAGTAAACGTCTTAAAAATGACCACCTAAACGTCTTAAATCAAGACACCTGTTTTTTCAGTGAAGGTGGCTGCACTTTCAATCCCACCATCCAATCATATTCTGTAAGAGAAAATATTTGCTTTGCAAAAGAAAACTCTGCTTTTGTGTCAATTTTGGGCATGTTTTCTTTTGATTTAAGAGTCGATCTGATGTATCCATCTCTATTTTCAAATCCTACCACTTTTTCTGCCGACACTGTTACCAGTTTTACACAGCGCTCCACAGCTTGCATATGACAAGGAAAGATTTGAAAGTCCCACTGTGGAATCTCTTCTGCTGCAATTAGACGAGAAATTTCCTCGTTTGAAACATTCCTTAAGAGTGGTGGTGAAAAGAGTTTTTCATTACTCCAATCAATTAAGTCACTGTAATCAGAAGCTCCAAAGTTTAACTTCGGAATAATAAAGTTGCGTAATCGAAACTTTTTGTTATCCTGTGTTTTTTTAGTCTGAGCCTCGAAAATGAGTCTGAAAGCAAGATCTCTAATTTGCTTTCTTTCATCCAGACACATGGACAACAGCAGGTTTTCTGAATGCGCAAAATAGGAATTATTTTGTATTATAGGATGAACAACTTCCTGCAACGTTTGTGTTAAGTTTCTTGATGCCTGTATCACCAAGAAGAAATTTTTAGGTCCATCTAATATTGAACTTTCCCAAGCAGCATGTAATGTTACCTTAATATCACGATAATATTATACGTAAAGTTTGTAATATTACGTTATAACATTGCAGTGAGCTTACAGTAATATTAAAGTGTCCGCCTTAAGGTAATATTACACGGTAATATTACTAAAATGCTAGTAATGTTACATTGTAAGGTTAAGAATTTAAAAAAAATTGACATTGTCGAGATTCGAACTCATCTAAATGGACCGAACAACCAACAGCCATGTTTTTTTCAAGTGCTTAACCTTACAATGTAACATTACAGTAATATTAACGTGTAATATTACCTTGAGGCGGACATTTTAATATTACTGTTTAATTAATTTATCCGCTCTATTGCATCCGCCGTTTTGAATTCAAACTATCTGACTTCATATTCGTAATTATCGACCCAAAAAACCTCCTAGCAACAAGTTTTATGAAAATCTAATCTATTTTGGAAATTGTATCTGTCATATTGCATCGGCTATTTTGAATTCGTACTATATAACTTCAGATTCGTAATCAGCGACCCAAAAAACCTCTTAGCAACAAAATTTAAACAAATCTAATCTATTTTACAAAATTTATCAGCCGTATTGGATCCGCCATTTTGAATTTGGAGAAACTGACTTCAGATTCATAATCAGCTACTCAAAAAACCTTAATCCGTAGTGGTTACACCTCCATTTTCAAACCTAATGGTTAAGTAGGGTCCAGCGAACCCCAAGCAAAGAAACTGTTATTACTTACCTTCTAATCCATGTATTGATCTAATCCTTGAAATAAACTTAAGTTCAAGGTTCCTGCTGTGTGATACGATATTAATTTTAATTATTAAAGATTTTTTTTATATAAAAAAACTCTTTAGAAAAAAAGAATTCAAGAAATTTGACCTTTCTCATAAAAATTTAATTTTTTAAGATACAGTGAAGTCCTTTCAGTTTTGTACTCACAAGATACTACACTTTTAAGAAAAAAATGTTTTGGAATGGACCTCAGAACAAAAATTTTTATTTTAGAGGAAAAGTGAGTAGAGTTTTGAAAAAATTGGTAAAAGTACAAATACACTCGGGCCCCGCTCGAGCGGACTGTTCGGGCGCGTCGTCCGCTCGAGCGAGTACTAACTTAATGGCTGTAATTTGAAGAAAACCGGGGACGTATATTCACGCATAATCGTTTCTTTTGAGAGACCCGATTTTCCTTTGTTAATTATTTCTCATTTTTCCGCAAACGTTAAATATTTTGTTTTACACGCATTCATTTTTTAAAATTTGCTAACACTTTGTATCAAATTAATCAAAATACTAAGTCCAGAGTATGTAAAGTTAATTAAACTCAAGAAATTCTTAATGAATCAATTATAAATAATATTTAAGTGGAAGAGGAGATGTTTTTATTTTGATAACATTTCAATTTTCAATTTAGAAACGGCAGTAAATATTTCTTCTATTAAACGCTAATTATTTGACTTATATAAATAAATATAATTTTATTATTACTAAAATATAATTTTTACAGTTATTGAATTAATATAATTTTATTACTAAATAAATAAATAATAATTTTATTATTAAGTTATTAAAATGAAGTAATGTTATATATTTTTTATTAATATTAAAAATAGTACTAAATTATTTGTTAAATAAATAAACAAATTTGAATAAATTAGAGATTTTTATAATAATTAAATAAATAAATTTAATATGTAGTGGGAAACATAGACCACCTTCTTCATACTTTATTCAGGTAAAATTTGATTTCCTGTTGCGTCTCTAATGAGCTCGGCGTCCCACAGAGTCCGCTCGAGTGAGACCCAAGCGTATATGTTGAAACATACAGATGGAGTCATAAGTGCGATTTCAAACGACCAGTTTGTAGATATTTAGCCGCAAAATTGCCTAGGGTTACTTGGACCTCACATGACCACAACGGGTTTAAACCTTTCCAGTAAAAATCAGTACGAAGAGCAGTCGCAATGCGTCTGCAATCGAGGGTTTCGGGGCTGAAAACGTCGTATAGACTCTGCAGAGACTCTCCAGAGCTTCCCTAGAACATTCCTAGAGCCAGTCTAGAGCCTTCAGACCTCCTCAGAATCCGGCCGTACGACGGACGGACGTCATAGCAAAACTATAAGGGTCTCGGCCCCGAAACCCTAAAAGCTAGAGTTTTTGGCAACTTTTTAACCATTCTGATCCACTGTGGGAGGTCTTGACCTCCATGATACCTCCTGCATCCGCCACTGTATCAAAAAATAATAATTCTCAAAAAAATAAATACTCACAACTTTTGACCGATGGAGTAGCTCAGTTGGTTAAAGTCTTGGTTAAAAAGAGTCAAGTGAATACGATTGTTTCTAATAAAAACTTCCGCGAATGCATAAAGGGGAGGGATAGGATGTCTTGTGAGAAAGGAAGGTAAAGAAAAATGATTGAGAGAAAACGATGAAGACCTTTAAAAGATCGACACTGAAATAGATCTTTATCTTTATTTATTTTATAATTCATTTATTTTTTTATTAAAAATATTTTAAATTTTGTAAATAAATGTATTTTCAGGAAGAATGCTAAGTAGTTGGACGAAGCACACACTTCACTGTTGTCTTCTAATAACGTTTATCACAGTATTTGAGTACATATCAGGAGGAATACAATGGGGTGCTGCTGAAAAAGAAGAACCAGATCCATGGATTCAATATGGATATATTGGTGCAACGATTCTATACTTTCTTCGTATATTAACTTTTCTCTCGCTTCCTCAAGTTCTTTTTAATTTCATTGGTCTTTCCATCTACAATGCTTTTCCAGACAAAGTTGAACCTAAAGGATCTCCATTACTTGCTCCTTTTATATGTATTAGAGTTGTGACACGGGGAGATTATCCTCAATTAGTGAGAAAAAATGTGAGCAGAAATATGAACAAATGTATTGAAACGGGTCTTGAAAACTTTCAAATTGAAGTAGTGACAGATAAACCTATAGGCTTAGCACCGCATAGGAGGATTCGAGAAATTGTCGTGCCTTTGAACTATCGCACATCAACTGGTGCTTTATTCAAAGCACGAGCCTTACAATACTGCCTAGAAAATAATGTTAATGAATTAGCAGAAAACGATTGGATTGTACATTTAGATGAGGAAACACTTCTAACGGAAAATTCCGTCAGAGGAATTCTTAACTTTGTTTTAGACGGTAAACACCAGATTGGACAAGGTTTAATAACCTATGCTAATGAAGATGTTGTCAATTGGATTACAACCTTGGCAGATAGTTTCCGCGTAGCTGATGATATGGGAAAACTGAGATTACAGTTCACATTATTTCATAAACCTCTTTTTAGCATGAAAGGATCTTATGTAGTTACTCAAGTAAGTATTTTTTAATTTATTGTAACCTTGCTGTCGCTCCCTGATAGACCCATTTTTTGTGCTTATTTTATACAACGAGTTAAAATAATAAATGTATATTTTTTGAAACGGACCACTCGTGGATTTAGGGTTTTAAGAAAATGTTTAAAATTGCAGTAGTTATATATAAGTAAAGTAATGCCAAGTGAGCACCCCTTGGACCTTTGTTCCTTATTTTAAATAAATCTTGTATAAAATGATTATTTTAATTGAGTACATTCAGTTCTTCAAATCGAAAACCCATTACTATCCCATTTTCAGTTTTACATACTTCATTGGAAAAAATCTCAGCTTTCGATTAAAAATAAAATAAAAACAATATCCAAGTGTCTCAAAAGTGAAAAATGAGACTTAATTTTGAAAAAAGAGGGGTAAAGGTTTTTTTTGGGAAAAAAGCTCCTTTTTATTTAAAAAGTGCATAAGAAATGCTTTAAAATTCACTATACATAAACTAAAGACAATTAAGTTGTGCCATAATTATACGGACTCAAAACTGACGGTGTCACTCAAAAAGTCGAAATTAAACCCCCTCTACTTTATACAAATTTTTTTCAAAGAGCTAATATTGCAGGGATTGAATACTGTCATATAGGGCAAGAATTTGCCAAAGTTACAAAACATACTAATTTTTTACTGAAGCAGTTCAGGAATAATGCCCAATTTGTTTAAAACAATTATCATTAAATATGACTTATCCATGTCGACATGAATTTTCTTCTGCATACATACACTACCGTTCACAAGTATTTTTCATCTTTCAGATTTCTAAGTCGTATTTTAAAGCTAGAATGTTTAAGTTGCATATTGAGACTTATAAAATTAAAAAATGTTTATCCGTTATCGATTTGTCATTAAGGAGTTATTTTAATAATCTTTTTACAAGTTGTTTATTTATTAAAACGTAGATTTGAATGGTGGCATTGTAAACCACATTCGATTCACTGAATTCTCTTTCATTTTTATTAAAATTAATTTATAAATTAATATGTATTAGAAAATGTAATTATTTAAATAATAACAGTATTGACAATTTAGAAAACTGCTTTTAGATATCACTTCAATTATCTGAATTTTTGTAAATAAAATTTAATAGTTATTACCTTCTTTTATATTTATTTAATTATTTTTATCATTCACCAAAAAATTAATTTTATTATTTGTATTTTGTTATTACTTTCTTTTATATTTATTTAATTATTATTATTATCATTTACCTACACATGCATCGTCATACGACATATACTGACGTGAGTAGTCTAAATGCCTGAACTTTATACTGCCGGGCAGTAAGCTTACTGCCTAGGCAAATAGACGAATCTGAACGATTTCGTCGTGCATTTTCGTCCAATTGCCGGCAGTAAGCTTACTGCCTAGGAAGTAGGCTTACTGCCGGATTCTTCTATTTGCCTACGACGTATACTTTATGTAGGTCAATAGATTTGTCTCGATGCAAAGAATTGAATTTTTTCACTCATAAATTAAAATTTTTATTAGAGAAAGAATTTTCTGCAAAAAACAGTATTTTTTAAGGAAAAAATATGCTAAAATTTTCTTGAGTGGGTATTTCTAAAAATCCCTTGGTCTATTATGAGATTTTTATGGGTATATTAACTTCACCAAATTTCAGTAAAATCGTTCCAGTATTCGAGAGATATCGTGCCGACAAAAGAAGCGTGACAAACATACGTGCTTCAAACTTCGTTTTTATACTTTTTAGATGAAAATGAGTTGATTTAGACTATTTTTGGAAAATCGAAAATCGGCACAATTACAAGGCTTCCCTATGAAGAAGCAAAAACAATAAAGACAAAAACTAGTTGAAAATTATGTTCATTTCATGAACATTTTGCTTCCTCATAGAAAATAAAATTTAATTTAAAAAAGTAACATGTACATATTTTTTCATAAATTTTTGGTAATTAAGATTAATTGAAACTTTAAAATTATACAGATTAATTTGTTTTTTAATATAGAACAATTTTCCCAAAGGAGCTATCATTAAAAAATGATAATTTTAAAAGTTACATTCAAAAAATAGAATTGTAATTGTCAAAAATGATGAAAAATTGTCATTTACGCATTCAAATCAGAGTAAAATATATACTTTATATAGGTCAGTCTTTAATAGTTAGATGAAAAAATAGAATTTTAATTGTCAAAAATCATGAAAAATTGTCATTTACTCCTTCAATTCTTGGTAAAATATATACTTTATATAGATCAATCGATTCGTTTCGATGCAAGGAATCTGAATTTTTTAGTCATGAGTTAAAATGTTTATTACAGAAAAAATTTTGTTGAAAAAACCGAAATTTTTAAAGAAAAATGGTGCTCCACAATTTTTATTTGAGTATTTCTAAAAATCCCTGTGTCTGTTTCTAGATTTCTGTGAGTGTAAAAAGCCTACCAAATTTTATGAAAATTGGTCAAGGCGTTCTCGAGATATTTTTTCTAGTAAAAAGCGTGACACACTCACTCTCTCTCACACATACACACACACAAACACACATCTGAACATTTGCTTCAAACGTCATATATATACTTTATAGATGGAAATGAGTTGATTTAGACTATTTTTGAAAAATCGAAAATCGTCACCATCACAATGCTTCCTTATAAGGAAGCAAAAATTTCGAAATACTACATTTTATGACAAAAAATGATTTTTTAAAATTTTAAGTCGGATAGATAGAAGTCGAGAAAAAAATGTTTTTAATAATGATTGATACAAATTTCATTATTAATAACATTAAGAAAGAATTTTTTTATCTAATAATTGAAGCATTGGGTGCAACAAGGGCGTTAAGCGGATAACGCCCTTTTTGATGTTATTGAGCCATTATGATTACAATATCCTCTAGTTTATACTAATAATAATTCAATTTAATCAAAGGCTTCTTCATGATGCTAAGAATAAATATCTGGACGTATGACACACTATTTCGTTCCTTTAAATATTTGCTAAATCAATTTTCATTTAAAAACAAATGATGAACTATATTGTATAGCAAGTTATTTATAGTCAAACAGATGTTAAAAATATCAGAAACAACTAAATCATTTGATTTAAGTGATTCTAAAAGTTCAGATGCAGCTGAAACTGTTCTTCCTTTATTTGGACATATTATAATTAAAACAAATATATTGTTATTTCAGCTAACAATGTCTGTTTTATCATTCAAACAATATATAAAAAACAGTTCCAAAAATTCTTAAGTTCTTTTAAATATTCAATAATTTAATTTAAAACTGTTCTTTTTGCAATTTAGACATGAGTTAAGGTTTAAAAACATGTTTTAAAATTTGAAATTCAGGGAATATAAAGAAAACTATTAAAAATTTAAAGTTATCGTAAGTTTAAAATCAAATTTTTGCTAACGCTTAAAACATTAAGTGGTTGAGTGCAACAAAGGCGTTTAAATCGGTTATGAAAACAATTATTGTTTAATAGTTTGTTATTATTATTAATGAAGTTAACACTTAAATTTGATAGTTTAATACAGGGCTAATTCAATAAAAAAGAGTTCATATGATTTGCATTTATAGTTTTTGAAATATTGTAATATAATTACTTTAAGTTGAAATATCTCAGATCGGCATTTTTTGCTATACGCCCTTGTTGCACCCAATGCTTTAATTACAGGTATTGATTGTCATCACATGAGGTACCAATAAAAGTGATATTCGATTAAATACAAAATTTGAATTATTTCGGCTGATCCACTTCACAAGTTCTGATCCACTAAGGAAATATAACCTTTCAAATTTTGAAACTAAAACTATAACAAATCTCTATTATATGGACACTACCTACAATTTAACCTTTTAAAATAACCTATAAATCTGAAAGTATGGTAGACCATTAGGGTGGTACAAAAATGAATAGGAAAAAAAAGATTTTGGATTTTGAATGCAAACGCCCCCAAGAATTATTCTTTATAGAGAAAAAAATACCCCTGTTTTTTTTCAATGATTTTTAGATGGTGCTCAACGACCCTAAAGTTTCCCATGTATTTTACATGGGAAAAATTTTTTTTTCGCAGAATTGATACAGTATCTAAAAAAATGAATATTTTTTAATCGGATAACTATGTTTCTCTTCAGAAATGTTCAAAGAACAAGATCCAAGCATTTGTTTATGAATTTCTTATAGATAACTATTTTTTATAGGATCCCGAAAAACACCATAAATTGGGAAATTCGGAAAAAATCGACAATAAATATTTATTACCATTTCTGTCAAAGTTTTTTGCAATATTTTAATTTGATGAACCTAACGTAGATCTCTAATTACTATTTCAGGTAATTATCAATTTGTTTAAATACATTATTGTTGTTAATTATTGACTTTCTACAAAATAGACTTAGAGATTTTTAGTTTTCTTTACCTATGGCAGTTTTTTGAGTTTATACTGACCAATGATAAGCATCAAAAGTAAAATTAATTTTTGGCAATTGTTTACAAAAATTATTGTTGTTAATTATCAACTTTTGATAAAATTAGCTTAGAGATTTTTAGTTTTCTTTACCTTTTGCAGTTTCTTAAGTTTATAGTGACCAATGATAAGCAACAAACGTAAAATTAATTTTTGGCCGGATAGTTTTCGAAGTTTTTCAAAAATGCTGGTAAGTGTTTACAGATGTAAACACCTATAGAAAATCTTTAAGGGAACAATCTGAAATTGTTTTTAGCAAAAATTCATATTTGAATTCTCGATTTTTTAGATTCGACAATCAAAAAAATTCAAATTTTGCCCGGATAGTTTTTAAAACTTCTCTAAAATGTTGGTTGTTGTTTACAGATGTAAAGACATATAGAAAATGTAAAAAGGAATAATCTGGAATTTTTTTAGCAAAAATTTTTATTTGAAATCTCGATTTTTGAGATTCAAAGATCAAAAAAATTTAAATTTTGCCCGGATAATTTTCGAAACTTTTCTAAAATGTTGGTATGTGTTTACAGATGTAAACACTTATAGAAAATCGTAAAAGTAACAATCTGGAATTTTTTTGCAAAAATTCATATTTGAAATCTCGATTTTTTCGATGCGAGAATCAAAAAAATTCAAATTTTGCCCAGATAGCTTTCGAAATTTTTAAAAAATGTTGGTATGTGTTTACAGATGTAAACACCTAAAGAAAATCTTAAAAGGAACAATCTGGAATTTGTTTTAGCAAAAATTCATATTAATTGAAATCTCGATTTTTTAGATTCGAGAATCAAAAAAATTCAAATTTTTCCTGGACAGTTTTCGAAACTTTTCAAAAATGTTGGTAAGTGTTTACAGATGTAAACGCCTATAGAAAATCTTAAAAGGAACAGTCTGGAATTTTTTTTAGCAAAAATTCATATTTGAAATCTCGATTTTTGAGATTCAAATATCGAAAAAATTTTAATTTTGCCCGAATAATTTTCGAAACTTTTCTAAAATGTTGGTAAGTGTTTACAGATGTAAACACCAATGAAAAATTGTAAAACGAATAATCTGGAATTTTTTTTAGCAAAAATTCATATTTGAAATCTCAATTTTTGAGATTCGAGTATTTTATTTATTTTATTTCTGTGTTTACGGGCTGACAAAGCAAAAAGAGCCCTTTCGTACATAGGTACTAATTAAATTTAATATAAATGTAATTGGAGCACTTAGTTATAAATA
>WNHD01011769.1:0-10741 GCA_011057455.1 Ganaspis sp. Gsp50 | reverse complement strand
TGTCAGACCGATTATTATTTTCAAAAAGAAACTTCAGGAAAAAATAAAAATTAACGTAGATTCCTAACTTATCGACCGAGTTCTTGGACATGACCTTAACAGTGGTTGTCAAACATTTTCCCCTCTTTTCCTGAAAATTTTGACTGACAATATTTTTAGAAAAATACAGACAATTTTTCGAAAAAAAGGATTTCTGCAAGAGAACTACAAGAAATAAGGACTATGGAGAATATTTATTCCTGGGGTTTTGATGAACGAGGAAACATATTCCAGTATTGAAACTTTCATAAATTTTGACGTGGAATTTGGCGGTTACAGATATGCAGAGCAGGGAAACTTCAGTAGCGAACTAGCGTTGTAAGCATTATAAACACTATAAAATGGACACTAGACGTCACACAGACTCGTTGTGTATTGCTTGAAACGCAAGTTCACTACTGAAGTTTCCCTGCCCTGCGCATCTGTAGCCGTCATGTTCCGCGTCAAAATTTATGACAGTTTCAATACTGGGATACGTTTCTTCGTTCGTGCAATAATCTAAATCTCAAAAATAAATATTTCTCATAATCCTTATTTTTTATAGTTCTCTTGTAGTTTATCTTTTAAAATAACTTTGTGATCGATACGAAAATGTTAACAGTATTTTATTTATTTTTAATTTAAATATTCTTTAAGCTTAGAACGTTTTAAGGATACTTGTATTTATTTATTATAAAATAAATAATAAGTAAAATTATTATTATACGTCAAGATGATTCTATCAGCAGTTGATTAAAGAAATATTATTACTTATTTATTTAATGTATAAAATGAACATTTTTGAATTTTTTACGTATTAAATATAAAAACATTATAGTACATACATATTCAAGGTGAAATAACAAAATAATTTCGAAAAAATTTTCGAAGAATATTTTTAAACATACTCTACTACTTAATTAAAAAGAAACTGATAAATAATGTTAATATTGTTAAATAATAATCGAGATAATTAGAGTTTATTGCTGAATTATTATTATTAGAAATAATAATCATTACTGGAACTATTATTCTTATTTTTTAATTTGTACTAGTCAAAAAAGTGATAGATTTTCAAACAATGTTGCCTTTGAAATCAAATTTCGAGAAAATTAGAAAACAATGTATTGAAAAAGAAATCGTTTTGAAGAAAATGTGTAGAATTATTGCTGTAAAGTATCATTGACTTAAAAAAAAATTTTTAATTTCGCAATTTCTTTGTTCGAAATAAAATAGATCAATAACTTTATTGAAATACAAAAAATCCACTTAGTATTTTGTATTTTTAAATTTATTGTTGAATTTAAACATCTTAGTGCCGGGAGGTTAGAATCGCAAATTTCTAAATTTTTGAAAACTTGCAGGTTCGTTTCTAACAATAGGGGACGCTTTTTATGATTCCAAATACTCTCAATATGTTTTTTAAAATCAAAAGAAAATACAAATGAAATAAATAGACAAATTTAATAATTGCTTTTAAAATAAATTTTTGAAATAGTTGAACAAATTTATTTTGCTTTAATTTAAACATTTTTAAATGATACTGATTTTAAATTCATCAATAAAATAAAAAAAAAAGAATAATATTCTTTTAATATTTCCTTTAAATAAATATTTTTTATTTTCTGATATTGTCATTTATAGATGCTTGTTTTGACGTCTTTTTTTTGACAAGTATTTTTTATTTTTATATTTATTTTTTATACGTTTTTATATAAAATAAAGTCAAATTTTGACATTTGCTTTTTATTAGAATTACTTACTTTTTTACATTAATTTATAATCCATTAACTATGCTTGACTCCTTGACATAATCTGCATTAAAATTTAATTTTAATGAAAATTTTTATTTTTTATTTTATTTAAATACATATAATGTTAAGGCCTTGAAAGAGATAAATTTGCATAAAATTAATAATTTGTAAACATTCGGGTATAAAATTCAATAATTACATCTTAATGCCAAAAAAAAAGACTTAAAATTAATATTGACAATCCCGTAATGGTTCTTTATGATTTTTTCTTTAGAATAAACAAATATTAACTAATAAAAGTATTAGTTGAAAAATTTGGAATAAGACTAATTTTTTTAAGGGGCTGATTATATTTTAAGTATTTATTATTCTGCATAAATATTCATATTTTTTTTTACAAAATTCATTACAAAATTTAATACAAAATTTTATTATAAAAGTGCTTTTCTAAGTCTTGATATTTATTTGACTATTTTACAAATAAATCGAGGTATTTATAACCGAATTTCAAAAATTTGGTTTTTATAATTATGCAATAATATACGAAAAATAATTTGTTTTAATATTCATGGAATTTTTAGTTTATATGAAAATAGTGAAAATTAGGTAGCTGAGTTTAATTTCTTGTCACTGATTAATTCTTTTGTTGATATTAATTAAAATTGTGAGACGAAGGTGGACGAGAAAAAAATGCATTCTTAAAAAAAAATTGTATAAAATTTTCTGAAACCTCTCGAAAAATTATTTGTTTTAGCCTTTAGAGCGAAAAACACTAACATACTGTAAAAACAGCACAAATAAGTATTTTAAATATTAGTTTAAAAAACTGTAAAATATAATTATTCCATCAGACAGGAGACAATAATGAAAATATATTTTTTTTCAAAACAGCTTGTTAGATTGACGCTAGTGTGAAATTTCACGCCAGAAGAGTGGGATTTTACTTCTATAGACTTTTTTTAAAAAGGCTAAAATTTTTTTTTTAATTTTTAAGTAGCAAAGAATTTTAAAAATGCTTTAATGTGTAAAATTATAGACCGCATACAATAACAGCCCCTATGCGTGAACACTCCTTAAGCTAGATTCTGGCTGGGCAAGAAAGTTGCGTGTGCGAACAGAGGCAGTTATTGTACGCGGATCTTCAATTATTATTTGTAAACATAAAAACTATCTTTTAGATACAAAAAATGTGTGAATTTATCAATTTGTGTATGCATCATCCTTAGGGCATTTGAATTAATTCCAATTTTTAAATTTTAGTTTAATTGAAAATTAGCTTTTAACAAAAATTAGCTTTCACTATAGATTAGCTTTCATTGAAAATTAGCTTTCACTGAAAATTATCTTCCATTCACAGTTTTTGTTTTTACAAGTTTTTGTTTTCATTCTATTAACAAAAACTTTTCAAAGTGTTGCTTAAAATTTAAAATATAATGACAATATTTTTCATAATACTTTTAAACCTTGAAATTAAATTAAGCCTAAAATTTAAAGATTGGAATTAAAAATAATTTAAATTAGAAAGTTATGACTTCAATACTCCGAATAAAATTAAGGTTGTTATTACTTCATAAAAAAGCAGGAAAAAGAAAAAAAAATTTTATGACAATACAATAATTGTAAACGTTTGTTGTTGAATACTTAGCGAATGATCATTTTTTTATTTACGATGTGTGCAAAAGCTCTTTGTTTCGAAACCAAAAAAAATGTGTTTCCAGAAATGTATAACTAGATTTTACGATCTATTAAAAATTTGTATCTAATTATTCAACATAAATTATTATAAACAACGTGAGTCCGTTTAAAATTTATTTAAAGAAAAAGTTTTAAAAAAGTGTTTTATTCGTGAAATATAAAAAGTATAATTTATAATATCAGGAAATTATATATTGATTTTTTTATAAGTGCCGCGCTACGATGAAAGGGACCTTAGGAGCAAACAATTATAGGTTATGTTTGATAATAGTTTTAACATGAGTTCCTTTTTTTAAATTTAATTTTTGATCGTTTTCAATTCTTTGCAGCCAAAGGGGGTTTTTTATGAATACGTTGTGTGTGTACTGTTAAGAAAAAATGTTTTCAAATGCAAATTATAAAAAAGAAAGCTTTAGTTTAGTTTTAAATAACAATAAACATAACCTACCATTTTTTCCTTCAAAAATTGATAATATCGACTGTAAATTTTTCCTCCTAAGGTCCCTTTCTTCGGAGCGCATATATGACAATTTTTTTTGGTAAGTTTTATATGGGCTCATAAATACTAAAAAAAATGTATTAAAAATATCTTTACTTGTAACAAAACAATCTTGAGGTTTAAATAATAATAAGAAAATAATAATAATATATTTATTTGATTTTACGTATTTGATTTAGTCTTTCTCTTAAGGGCATGTAATAGAAAATTACGTCAGAAGCGCGTGATCCATAACCAAACTTTTTTCATCGTTTAACGCTTAAAATTATAAACACATTATTTTGAGAAAAAGTAGATGTAAAATAATATCAGAATAGTCTGTCTGTTTTATTAATAGTTTTGTTTAAAAATAATTTTATAAAATTAGCGAAGTTTATAATTTAATAAAATTATAGCATAGTTTATAATTTTGATCAAATTATAGTATAGATTATAATTTTATAAGATCATTATTAAAGAAAAATACCAATGAAACAACACTAGATAGACCATCCTGATGATAGTTTATGAATGTTTACCAATTTGGAGAAATATATATTCATCATTTGAAGAGTAATATAGCGGAAAAAATTTGTGTTAATGGGTCACGTGACTACTGACGTAATTCTTCATCAGATGCCCTTAATAAAAAATCTGTACGACAAATTTTTAATTTTAAGATATTACAGACTGCAAATCAATTTAAAAATCTGACTTAATTTATATTTATTCTAGTCGATATTTTTTATTATTATTATTATTATTTGGACTTATAATTATGATATTATATCTGATGTATTATGAGTTTGATTGTATGATTTGCAAAAACTTTTATGCTATAAGCTGCCATTTTTCAATAAAAAGAATATTCCATTTTAAAAGCATTTAAGGGTATGCGATGAAAGTGACGTCAGCAGTCACATGACTCATAACCTAACTTTGTCTGCCATTTTGTTTTTAAATGAATGAAAATGTGACGCGCTCCGAAAAAAGTGCCCCTAGAATGTTTTGAATATAGGTTATGTTTGATAACAGTTCTAAATTAATGTTTCCCTTTTCATTACACAGCCCCACAAAATAAAATAATTCAGACCAGTCGCTTTTACTCGCTGAATCCGAATCAGAGATCAAAATCAAAAAGTTACTTTGCGTTTGTTTTCTCGCTTCAAAAGATACGAAATTTAAGTTTAAATTGTTGTAGAATTAGTAAAAACTATTTTAAAAATGCAAGACTTACACTAATGCAATCTTTGAAGTATTATCTTTAATTTGAGCTCAGAAAACTTGAAAAATATCCAGTGGTTCCCGAGATATAACTCCAAACGTCCGCACATGTAAATCGGCCGAGCCATTATTTTTAGGAAAATTCTCAGTTTGGCCGATTTACATGCGCGGACGTTTGGAGTCATATCTCGGGAACCACTGGATATTTTTCAAGTTTTCTTGGCCTAAATTAAAATTGATACTTCAAAGATTGCATTAAAGGAAGTTTGGGATTTTTTATATAGTTTTTACAAGTTCAATAACAATTTAAACTTAAATTTCTTTTTTCCTTAGGCTAGAGAGAAAACGGGAAATAACTTTTGAATTCTGATCTCGAATTCGGATTCAGCGATCTGAAATACGTAAGAAGTAGTCTGGTCGGACGAAAAAATTATTTTATTTTGTAGGGCTCTGTTATTTACGGAAAAAGATTGTTTTTCTTGATAGTATAGATACTAAAAATTCAATTAACATTTTGATTGCAAGTAACTAAAAATAAATCTTTTATCCAGCTGAGACTATACCAACGAACATAACCTATATTTAAAATATTCTAGGGGTCGGATTCTTCGGTCGTTCATTCTTCGGAGCGCATCACAAACGTAATTCTAAAAGTTGATTGATATTCATAAACTATTATCAAGGTAGTTTGTCTGGTATTGGTTAATTCAGTCCTAGTCAAAACGTGCTCTGTGTTTTCTAGAATCGATACGACTTTCCTCCTCCACGTGCCACACTTTTCCAGTATTACCGCATTCGTTGGCGATTTGCGCATGAAGCGGAAGGTGCAGTAAAACAGGGGAAAACGTCCACACGTGGAGGGGGAACATCGTCTCCACTTGAGGCTGCACTGAGAGCACGTTTAACCGTCAAATTTTTTGTTGTGGACCATGTGAAGCTTGACGTCACTTTCCATCAAATAACGAGAGAAATTTAAGTGTCCGTGCATTTGTGTGGTTTGATTGAATGTTACTTACAATTAGTATTAGTAAAATTAATTTTCAAAATACCAAGGCTGATTAGATAAAATAATCATCAATCCTTTTTATCTTTATTGTAATAAGTTTAATTAATACGAAACAATTAATTAATACGATATTTTTAGCTATGAAAAATTGAGACAAAAAAGCCGTGAACTTATTTCTTTTTCTGTCGAAAGAATTTATTTTTTAAAATTATTTCCTTCATTGAAGAATGGCTTTTTCGATGAAAAAAGCTTTTGGTCATTGCATTTATTGGAGGAATATTTTCTTTTATTTCAGAAAAATTTTTCATAGTTAAGAACATAAAGTATTTGTAAAACCAAGGGAACTTATGTATTAATGATTGTAACATGAGCCATTTTGTAAGTATTAAAAGTTACAAATAAATTTTTATGTTGAGAATTAATTTTCCAATTTAGCAATTATTACGTTTTTTTTAATTGTGATTCAAGAATACATATTCTAGGTCCGAATCTAAGAATAAAGTAGATTAGATCCAATGCATTTTTGCATTGAATCAAGAAAACTTTTCTCTCAGTGCACGCGCCGGAATTTTCCCCCGTCTGACCTCATTCTCCGTGTCAGTTGGTGGGAGTGCGGCGAGACAAGGAAAGTGCCGCGCTGGCGCATGGAAGCAGAACGTTATTTACGCTTCAAAGCGCACCTAGAGCACGTTTCGCTCTGGCTCGATTTGTATTTTTTTATTATTTTACATTCTCATCTTTTCGTTACAATCGTGTTTTTTAAACAATCCTATTTGATTTTATTTTTTGCATTATTCCCTTCATCGAGGAAAATGAAAAAAAAAATGGAGAAACTCATTAATGGACTCTAAATAATGATTGTCAAAAAATGCTAAAACGACAAATTATAAGAATGACTTATTTTATTTGAATAACAATTTTGAGTCTAAAAAGTAGATCCGCAATTATTATTTATTTATTATATTAATTATTATTTATTTTTGTTTTTTCCTTCCTGTGCACGAATTTTAATTTACTTTCAAGAATTTGTCATCAAAAATACCTTCTTTTGTTTTCAAACAGAAAAATTGGAATTAAAATTTAATTTGAAAATTTTAGTTAAAATTTCCAATTTTTAGTCAAAGGGTTTCAAAGTCTCTTTCAATGACACCCGAGTAAATTATTTGTTTCCGTTTATTTCCCATATTATAAAGTACTATTTTATTTTCTCTATAAGCGAAATTGTCTGTTTTCCTGGAAATTCAATAATCTTATTTACTGTTTCAGGTTGCTCAAAGTAATTGATGATAACCGGGGAATATTCTTCTGTGGAAAAGAGAAAGTGATCATGAAAAAGTGGCAGATTTTAGAGTTCGATGACAAACCGTTTTACGCATTTGTACCTGAAAACGTGATTCCATTTGAAGATGAGCAGATACCGGAACAGAGTGCAGCAGAGAATCAAGAAATGAGTGAAATGTCAGGTAAAGTTTTTAAAATAGAATCCAATTGTGATGAAGATTTATCGAATGACTCGATCAACAACGAAGCATTGATCAACGATGAAGGTAATTTCAATGATGAACAGTATTTGCAAGACATTCAGCAAAATGAAGAATACACCGAGGAGGACGTAAAACCCATAATCACCAACGACTCGAACAAAGAAAACGAATCTTTGGAGGAGCTTTATCAGATGAACGTCAATGAACGAATTGTCGAAAAGAACTCCCTGAGAGAGATTCCGGAGAATACATCAGAAACTTTTGAAAATGACCAAGACAAGTACGAATCGTTTTTGGATGATGAATCTCCGAATATAAACCTGGCAAAGACCAAGGCGCCAACTTTTTTGAGATGCAAGGTTTGCGACGCAACATTCGACTCGAATTTAGCTTTCAGAAAGCACGTGGCTTGGACACATAAGAAGAAAATTTGCATACAGGAGAAGGGGAGTTACATCTGCTCGGTTTGCGACTACAAGACGACGAGGAAGGCTTCTTTTGCTACCCACCTGGAAAGGAAGCACGAAACCTGGTCTAGTAAACCAAGCAGCAGTCTCTTGTTTCCCTGCGCAGCCTGTGGCTTCATCTGCAGCTCAAAACACTCCCTCCAGTCGCACTTTATTCGAAAACACACCGACAAGTACGAACACGAGTGTCGCTTTTGCTCCAAAAAGTTCAAAGTCAAAGGGGACCTAACAAACCACGTGCGATTCCATCACAAAGAGAAGCCCGTCTCCTGCGACATTTGTGGCAAACTTTGCCAGAACAGTGGAAGTCTCTACGTCCACCAAAAGTGGGCACATTTCAAGCCAAAGTTCGAATGCCACATTTGTCACAGACGAATGGTCACGCAGGAGAATCTCGACCAGCATTTAATCACCCAGCACGAGAAGAGGGAGAAAATTGTCTGCGCCGAGTGCGGCAAGACCTTCTCGAAAAAAGACTCTTTCAAAAGACACATGGCCGTCCACACTGGCAGCAAACCCCATTCTTGTATGATCTGCGCCAAAAATTTTGCGAGACGCTCTCAACTCCGACAGCATCTGCTCATCCACACCGGCAAGAAGCCGTTTGTCTGCGACATTTGTGGAAAGTCCTTCGCACAGAAGCCTGGCCTCATCTGTCACAGGAAAATCCATCCTGGCAATCATCCTCCCTTGCCAGTGATGCCGATTGGCGATTTGGTTAAAGAGCTGACGGATGAATTTGAATACAGACAGGATAGGCAGCCGGATGACGCGGATATTCACGAGGGATTCTTGGAGGAGCAGGAGATTCTGAATGGTGACGAAATTTTGGAAGAGGAAGAGGTCATTGGCACTGAAGAAATTTTGGAGGGCGAGGAAATTTTAGAGGGTGAGGAAATTTTGGAGGGAACTCAAGTCCTTGACGATCAGGAAATTTTTTATGAACACGAGATTCAGGGTGATTCGCAGTTCGAACAGGAGTTTAATGATACTCTTGGTATTGATCAAGAAATTGATGAAGATTGAGATTGGTGACTGATTTTGTAAACTATATTTGAGATTTTGATTTAAGGATACGTGACATTTAAGAAGTTAAAAGATTTAAAAAGAAATAAAGGTTTATTGGCCTCTGGTTATAAGTAACAGCCACCTCGGTGTGTAAAAGAAAAAATTCTTCAGATGTCGCGGGCGGCGCGACATCTGGTGAGACGCTTTGCAACCTCGAGCGCAAAGTTTCTTTGTGCGGTGTTATACCTAGTGGCGAGAAAAGTAATTAGCGACAAAAGTTGAGAAAGCATAAGCAACGCTTCAAGCGGAGATCCCAATACTTTTGCTAATCTTGAATAATCAAGGAAATTAGAAATTGAAAACGTGATTTGAAGTTAGAAAAGCGTAACTTGAAGATGATCTACAATGGAATAAAATTGCAATCCAGTGTTCGAATATGCGGCCTTTAAATGACAGCCTCACAAAGAAAAATAATTTTTTGTTCGATAGACCAGACTAATCATTTTTCAAGTATTTCTGGTTGTTAAATCCGAATTCCAAAGTTATTTCGCGTTTTCATTCTAGCTTCACAAAACAAGAATTATTTGTTTAAATTGTTGTAGAATTTGTAAAAATTGTAGCAAAAATGCAAAATATACACTATAATGTAATCTTTGAAGTATTACCTTTTATTTTAGCCCAGAAAACTTGAAAAATATTCAGTGATTCCCGAGATATGACTCCGCATATGTAAATCGGCCAAACTGGGATTTTACCCAAGTGGCTTTTAAGGCTCAGTTTCGCCGATTAACGTGATTAACGTGGGCGGACGTTTGGAGCCATATTTCGGGAACTACTGAATATTTTTCAAGTTTTCTGGGCTTAAATAAAAGGTAACACTTTAAAGATTACATTAGTGTAGGTTTTGCATTTTTTCTATATTTTTTAAAAATTCTACAACAATTTTAACTGAAATTTTTTGTTTTCTGAGGCTAGAAAGAAAACGCGAACTAACCTTCGAATTCTAACCTCGATTCAGCGACCCGAAATACGTAAAAAATGACTAGTCTGGTCTATCGAACAAAAAATTATTTTTGTTTGTAGGGCTGTGTAATTGAAAGCTCTTGACAATTTTGAATAAATTGCAGATTTTTCACAAATCCCAAGCATGATTGTATGTGTGAATAAATAAATAATTACGGGCATGCGATGGATAACAACGTCAATTGTTACATAATTAAAATGTGATACTTAATTGCAAATACATAATTAAAAATGTATCCGGCGTTTTGCTCTCAAAATAATAAATTAAAAGAATAGAAAGTAGAAAAAATAAAAAATTTGTAAAATTAGACAAATTTTTCGAAAGTAGTATTTTTTATAAATAATTATCAATGAGCGGTCTGTCTAGTATGAATTAATTAAAATTTTCGTTTAAGGACGTTGAAGAAAGAAACGTGGAGTGGTTGTCAAACACTTTCCCCTCTTTTCCTGAAAATTTTTACTTTGACAATTTCTTTACAAAAATAGGGGATGTGAAGTTAGCACACGTACCATAAAATTATGGTAATTCACAATATGGAATCGATTGGTGGTCGTTTGGTGGTGTATGGTAGTCTACTTTCGAT
>WNHD01011762.1:0-11810 GCA_011057455.1 Ganaspis sp. Gsp50 | reverse complement strand
TTCCGTGTGTATGTATGATAAATTACTTGATGTATACAAATTCCAATAACTTTTAAAAAATCTTGAGAGGAAGTTATTACACAAATAAACATGTTTTTTGATAAAAGATTATCGTTTGCTATGTATTTAAACAAGTTAACAATTTTTTTAATGTTCTTTTAACACAGAAATAGTACTGATTCAGTTTATGAGCCAGTATACTGCCAGTACTGTTCGGATACCAAAAGTCAGTACCGATGGTCAGTACTGAGTCAGTACCATGCCGTTGTTAAACTCCGGCAGAGCTCCGGACATTTCTACTTGGGTTAGTGATTAATAGTTGAAAAATAAGTAAAATTCTTTATTTTTTTCATGTAGTTCTAAAAGTCAGGTATAATGTGTAATGTATTGTACCTGACTACATGTTGGTTGACCTTACTGTAGATGTTCCATGGGGACATTCTAATGAAGATTTTCAAGTGAAAATATTACTAAACTAAAGATTGAATTCAGTGCACTGTTAATTAATTTGGCTACATGAAAACTGCATTTAATTCAATGACAAGTGTTCAGAATGCAGTCATACGATGAGAAAATTACTGTAAAGAATTTAAAAATAAATTAAAACTAAAAACCAAAGATAATGGTGATCCGTATATGTAAAGCTTGGCTGAGATGGCAGCACAATAGCTGGTTTCTTTTGGAGCATTATTTTAAAAATTAATAGTTTTGACCTAAAAATGTCCAAATCGTTAAAGAAATAAAAACAATTAAACAAAATTCATTATTTCGAAAATTATATTAAAATGTATCATTTTTTATTCCTTTTCTAGACAAAATACCGATAAATACACTTTAATTTGTTTTATTTTGCATTATGCAATGAATGATATTTAAAATTTGGCGCTTAAAAATCTTACTCCAATGCTTCCACCAAGTGGCAAAGTTTGACCGTGCGGATCCCCATTGTATATATCGGCTATCTCTCTCGCACCCATTGGCCATCTTACCCGGAAGGTGGCCATCTCTCCCGGAAATGGATTTTTTCAAAAACGTAATTTTTAAAATTGTTGCTATAAAAATATTTTATTTTAATTATCGTTATTTCAGAATAAAGTGTTCAATGTTTAATTACCAATAAAAGTTTTAACAACAGTCACTTTTGTTTAATTTTTACAATAGTTTAAAAAACTATGGCCATCTCTCCCGGACTTACCTACCATACTTATGTTTTGAATTAAGATTTGATATAGGAATTACATACTAATAACCTTGCTATGGATTTGTTAAGGTTTTATAGTAGGAAAAGAAAAAGGAAATTGACTGACGAATTGATGTGGGGAATTGATTTTAAAAATTGAATTATATTTAACATAGTTCAAAATTCTAAGGAAATGACTTTGGGTCAACATGTGATTTGATGAGAGAAACGTGAACATAAAATTCTCAAATGGATCCCGAGTCAAAATTTAACTCTTACTTAAACCCTGGAAATTCTGCGCCTGCTTAGGTCCAAAAATGTGTCAATTATTTCTAAATCTTTCACTTTTAGGCGTTAGGTAGGACTTGATAAAATTGATCAAAAATTGTAATTAATTTTCATTTCTCGTACTGGTTTTATTGAAATGCTGTGAAGACTAATATACGTTGTCTTAAATAAACATATAGAAGAGATTATTGTAATAAAAATAATTAATTTATTTCACTAAAAGTTTAAAGAAAAACCAAATTGAAACAAAATTTAGTCCTGTACTTAACTTCTCTTATAAGTTCTCGCAAATCCTATTTTAGTCCTACTCTCCAAATCTGAATTAGTCAAATATAACTAATTATTAGTGAAAAATAATTAATTTATTAGTCAAAACTAATTGGATCAGTTATTTTTTAATAATTGAATTAGTTATTTTTTGACTAATAAATTAGTCATATTTAACTAATAAATTAGTTATTTTTTATTAATAATTAGTTATATTTGACTAATTCAGATTTAGAGAGTACCAAGTGGAACATATTTCCAAATTTTCTAATTTTAGGCGTTAGGCAGGTTTTAAAAGGAAGCGTTCAGACTTTCGGAGAAATGAACAAGGATTTAAGTGAATTATAAGGGACTTACGTAGGTTTTAAATTTCGAATCGGGATGCCTTTTTCAAATCATGTCTTATTTTCACATACGATTTTACATAGGATCCTACAAGAATACCTTCAAAACCGTAGGATTATTTGTTTATAAATTCAAATGTTTATTGAATTCATTACCATCTATAGACAAAACAATTTTCAAGAAATTAAAAAATGGTGTTTTTCATAAAATCAAGTTTCTTAATTTTTTAAAAACTGTCCACCATTTTTTAAAGTTTATTTAGAATTCTTCAAATTTTCAAAAAGAAAAAAAGAGCATCCAAAGTACTATGAACATAAAGAGAGATAATTAAAAAATATTGTTTTCTGAAGAAAATGTAGCGATTTGAAAAACATTTCATCTATTTTACTCAAAAACTGCTTGAACACTAAATTTTTCAAATCCTCGTAATTCTGTGAACAAATTTTTTTCACAAAATAACAAAATACGTGTCTCCTTAATTTTATTACGTTTTTTATTAATAAATAAAGAGCAATTAATACCAAATTTTGACTTTCAGATAGCATTAAATGAGCATTTAATTATGGCTTAAGTTAAAACCATTTTCAAGAATTTAGTGGTGCTAGCTAACAGACCTATCCAGCTACCTGTCTCTCTCCTACAATGTAGTAACGGAACATCCTCTACCAATCAAAAACAATGTATCTTATTAAAAAAAATATCTTCTTATTGAGAAATATTTCATCTATTTAAAAGAGGTTTTAACACTTCATGTAATTACTTTCAGGTCGCATACATATAAGCTTGGTGAAAACTCCCTCCATGTTTCTCAAGGCCTAGGGATTTGCCGAAGCGTAGTTCCGCTGTTGATTAGCGTCCTCTCTTCCCACATAGTTTCTTCGCCAGTTAAAATTCTGTAAAAAGGCGCATTTACACACGGAGAAAATAAATGCAGTAAACTTTACTTAACTAAGCGCAGTAAACTGGGTACATTATGTCATGTTAGTAAAGTTACAACATCAGGATTGTAAAGGAATGAGATTCAGATTTTCATGTATTAAATTTAAAGTTAGCAAGTTTTATAGGAAATATTAGATTCAGTGCAGTAAAGTTTAAATTCAAAGGCGCCATTTTAATTTTAGTGTAGAAAATTGTATGCATTAGGGTGGATTTATTTTTCGAAAGTTGTAATGTATTTAGTCGATGGGCGAAATTTGCTTTAAAATGACACAGAAAAAAGCAGAATTAAAATTGAGCCCCGTATGAGCGTCAATTTGAGACGAATCGAAAACAAACACGGCTTGACAGAATTTGAGTTTTAATGCTAAAAGTTTCAATTTAAACAGTACCGTTTTCAATTTAAATGAATAATGAAAAGAAAATTGTCGACAAATATCACAACATTATCTATCAAGTACACTGTTAAAACAATTGTTTTTATTGGAGAAATATACCGTCAGTAAATATATTTGCATTCTCGAAGTCAATTTGCTGTATTTAAAAAAACTAAATTAACCAAATTTTTAGGTTAGGAAACTTGTGAATTGACAGTTAGGAATGCCAACTGTATAGTTTTAAAACATCAAACGAAGAATTAAAAATGTTTGGTTTTCTTTTCTTTAATAATTACATTAGCTAAATATGCGCGCGCTAAAGCGCGTGAGAAACGGGACTTTGGAATTAAATACTTCAAAAATATTTTAAAATTAAAGAATTTCAAATTTTATTATGCTGATGTTTTAAACGTTCGTATTAATTGTTTCTAATATATTATAGCTTATTATTATTATTATTATTATTATTATTATTATTATTAAGAACAAAAAACATATTACAAAAAAGTACAAACTTTTTTATTAGAGTCCAGATTATTTATTGATAAATAATTAAAAACATTATTTTTAAAAAACAATATAAAATTGTTGAAAATAGAATGTTATTTATAAAAAACTTAAAATATATTTTAAAAGATGAAACTGTTTTTAAAAGAACAAGGATGTAGAATATTTTTAATTTCGCAAACAAATAAATTTGTATAGATACCACTTATCTGAAAAATAATACAATTTGAGCATCCAAAAAGGTTAACTTTAAAATTTTGTTTTCTTTATTTATTACAATTCTTGTTATTTGATTATATAAAATCTATTTTATTTAAAAAACTTTTTACACGATGAACATTATTTATTTCCATTAATTATTTTTTGTTATGATGCAATTTATGTCATGATACATTCTTAGGATTTATTATTATATTTTTAATAAAAAGTAATTATAAAATGTAATAAATTGAAATATTATTATCATTATTTAAAATCCAAGATCAAATTTAACAGCAATTCCAAAAAGTAGGTACATAAAAAGTTGTAAGAATATAAGTTTTATTTTATTACTCTAAATTTAACTGTTATAATGAAGTTGAATAAAAATGTGTGTTTTTCAGTTAAAAAAAAAACTAAATTTGACAAAAAAAAGATTAAAAATAAAAAAAAAGTTTTTTAAATTATATCAGTTATTAAACTATTTAGAGTTTAAAAGATTGCAAACATTCAAGAAATTTTTATAAAATTTAAGGATTGTTTTTAAAATGATATTGAAATATTACGAGGGTTTCAGAATAATTGTTTATGCAATAAATTTCTGAATAATTAACAGAAATATTGTCGAATTTGTTTTGAAAAAGCTAATATATTTTTTAAAAGAAACAATCAAAATTTCAATTTTACTTTCCTTTCTTAAAATAATTTAATTATTTAATTAACAAAAATTTCTTTTAAAGATTTATTTTTATTTAAGAAACTAGCGCAGTCGCCAGCCGCAAGCTTACCGTTCAACATGTACATTTAATTTTTTATTTAGAGGTGCAACGTAATTTTGTTTAGATTCTCAACGTAAATTCAATTTATTTCTATATTTAGAGGTGCAACGTAATTTTGTTTAGATTCTCAACGTAAATTCAATTTATTTCTATTTATAGTATATTCATGTAACAACTGATTTTCATATTTTAAATATTCGTTTTCATATCTTAATTTTTTATTTTAAATTTCGCGCGCTTGATTTTAGGTAGGAGATTTATCATGGTTGTTTTCGGCAGTCACTCGGTGTTACCACCGGGTGTCAACAGTGGTGCTCAAACGATTTTTAATCAAAATTGCAGATTTGCAACCATGTGAATAAGGCTTTATTTATAAGTATAGGCATCAGCAAGCGCGCCATGCTGTTTTCATTCCTCTCCTTCACAACCTTGGTGTTATTTGTTTGGATTAGATTTTCAGTTTTTGTTTATTTTTCTTCGTTATTTATTTTTATATAAAAAATGAGGAAAATTTACGAAGTTCGGGACGAGTTTGGAAATCGCATAGTAGATCCAACGACTGGTGATGTTTTGTGCGCAATCAAAAACAATGGTAACTACGATTAAATAATTATTTCGTCATCAAAAAATTTGTGCCGTCATTGAACTAAAGGTTATTTATCATAGCGTATAATTAGATATTAAAATTAATACTTAAAATTACTACAAAATATTTGCAAATACTAGTAAAGTATTTAAAATAATTCCGAGTACTTTAGACCCAGGTGAAAATATTCTCGTAGAATCCTACGTAGGGAATCAAGTGCATTTTTTTCGTAGAAATCTAGATAGAAATTTAGGTGCATTAAATAAATCACGTAGAAATTCATGCAGCGTTTTGGAACCTTCTTCGTGCATTTTCACGTGCATTTCTAATTAAAAAAATTGTAGCTTCAATAAACTCTTTAATATACTTTTTTAAATGTTGAAAGCAATAAGTGAGACCCCGAAGGGGTCTCAAAATCCAAAAATACTATTAATTTTTAAGTATCTCCTTAATAAAAAAAGTCACAAATATTTCTATGTGCATTTCTACGTAGAAGGTTCCAAAACGCTACGTGAATATCAACGAGATTTAATTAAGCACTTAAATTTCTACGCACATTTCTACGTAAAATATGCACGTGACTTCCAACGTAGTATTCTACGAGAATATTTTCAGCTGTGGAACTCTTCAAAATATTTAAAAATACTTAAAATTACTACAAAAAATTTCCAAATACTTCCCAATGTTTTCAAATATTTTAAAATACTTTATTATATTTAAAACAGACTTAAAATGTCTTTAAAATATTTTATATTTGAAACTTTAAATTACTTTCAAATACTTCCCAATACTTTAAAATATATAAAAACACTTTAAAAGGTTTTAAATAATTAAGAAAAACTTGAGAATAAGTATTTAAATATATTTCAAATTACATTAAAATACTTAAACAAAATTTTTTTACTTTCAATGACTTCGAAATATTTTAAGATATTCAAAATATTTCAATGTATTGAACAGTATTAGTATTGAAAGTATTAAATAAAGTATAAAAAGATTTTAAAATATTATTTTTGTGAAAATAAGTTTGTTTTTGTCTTTTTTTTTTCTTTCCGAAATCCCTTTTTTACGGATGTAAATTCCCTTATTTAAAATTAAAAATCCCCTTTTGCACCTTAAATTGAACGAACAAACGACTGTTATTCCTGTTATCATCTATTGGTACCTATATTTTAATACTGTTTTTTTGTTACAATAAATTTCTCTAGCTGGAAACAAAAATGTAAATGTAATAAACATAATTTTGATCTAGTATATAAATATTGCATATATTAATGTAATAATAATAAAATTATGTTTTAAAACATCATTTGTTTTTTAGGTGTGACCGATGTAATATATTTATCTGCTTTGGAATTGTCAAAATCCCAAAATAGTTCGACAGAGGAAAGTGAGTAAGAAACAGTTTTAAGTTTGATTCAAAGAAATATTAAAAATAATAATCATTATTAGCATAACATTTTAAACTTTTGTGGGTTTTTTCTGACCAACAATCAAAACCTTTGTGCTCACATATTTTATAAGACAATTAAATTTTCTTATACTTAGAGGCACTAAGGTAACGTAAAGCTAGCACCCTTATAAAACTTTTCGGGTTTCATAAAAATACTCTATTTAATAATAATAAATCATCAAGCCTTCACCCCAAAACAACCCCTATAAAAATATAAATCAAACTATATTTTCAAAAGATCCTGTTATTATTTTCCTCAAATACACTATAAATTTACAAATAAATAAAACTTCAAATTTATCTTTCACTCATAATTGCAAATAAAAACACAAATTTATTAAATACCATTCGAGACCATCACGCTAAAATCATATATTTTCTTATTCCTAAACAATACCCTCCCTGATTTTAGGGCTCCGAGACTTAACTCTAAGCTACCCTCACAATATAAAGTTTACAAGCGAGAATCCAGTGAAATAGAAATTAAAAATCTTTTTTGCATCTTTACATGGAGCATTGTAATAATGAAAATTTTCGATTTTCCAAAAACAATCTAAATCGACTTAAATTCATCTAAAGTGCTTAAATTCGAAGTTTGAAGCAAATATCAGGATGTGTGTGTATCTGTGATTGTTCCCGATATTAATAAAATTTGGCGGAGCTTTGATGCTCGTGGGTATCAAGATTTGTATGTGAGGATTTTTAGAAATTCTCATTCAAACACTGAGAGGAAACAATTCCTGAAACAAAAATAAAAATATGCTTGCAACTTAATCTTGTTTCAAGAATATTTTCGATTCACTACAAGAAATTTAAATTATTAATTAGGTATAAATACTTTGAATTAAGAATAAATATTCTAGGTCCGAAACGAATAATAAAGCAGATTAGCTCCAATTCATTTTTGCATTAAATCAATAAAACTTTTCTTTCAGTAAATATTTTTTACGTCTTCTTTTCTTTAAAAAATCCAGTTTTTTGCATATAATTGTTTTTCTAATTAAAATTTAAATTAAGTAATACAAAAAATGAATTCTTTGCATCGTGACGAATCGACTGACCTATATGAAGTCTATATTTTACCAGGAATTGATATAGTAAATAACAATTTTCAATTATTTTTGAAATATAAAATTTTTTAAAACTTTTTAAACAATAATTTCTTTAAATAAAGTTCCTTTTAAAAAATGTTCTAGTTTGAGAAACGAATAGATTTACCTACATATAATGTCATTAGACTATTTAATTAAGATATCTTAAAGTCGTCATTTTTATACCAATGAGATAAAAACTATAATATTCTTTTAGTGTGATGTACTTGAATGGTATTTAATATATTTTATGTCTTTATTAATAGGGGTTTATGATAAATTGAGGGTTCATTTTGCTTTTAAGGATGAAAGCCGAATTTAGAGTTTCATTTATGTATATGTATTTTTAAAATGTATTTAAGAAAAATGAAAACGGGATCTTTTAAAGATTTATTTGGTTTATATTTACTAAGAGCTGTTTTGGATGAATTTATTATTGAGTAGGGCACTTTTTGTAAATCCCAAAAGGAACATAAAATAAATAATTTAAATAAACAATAATAATAATAACATAAATAATAACTTTCTGATATCTTAATGTTTTATTTGATTGTCTCGTAAAGTAAGCGAGCTAAAAATGTTTGATTGGTGGCCAAAAAAGCACCATATTTTGAGTTGTTATTTTAAAATCCTTTAATTGAAAATCTGCAAAAATACTAAATTTGAAAAATACTTTTTAAGGTCGGGTGAAAGAGAATGAAGCAGGACCACCATCCGGGTCAGAGGAAGTTCAAGAAAACTCTACAGGTATACTTTAAAATTTTGATTTAAATTAATAAATGTTTATATTCAAATTTCGTTTAAATTCATGTGATTTTAATTTTCATCGACATAAATTTTATTCAAACTGCAGTGTCTACTAACCAGGAAAATCTAAAAAACAGGGAATTAACCTCGAAGTTTATAAGAAATTATGTTTTTTGTCATATCATACATTTTTTTAATGAGATTTACATAAATTTTGTGCGAAAAATTTTATGAGTATTTTCAAAATCTTTAAAAAAAATCTTTAGTAAAAACGGGACGCATGAAAATCATTCACGTTGAAATCATAACAATTTCTGCAGCGACTAATTGGAAGTTGCCAAAGTCTATTTAGTAGAACTACGATAGTTGAAATAATATGGGCAAATCTCTGGAACTTTTAACTTTTGACTTCCAAAAATTTTTTTTAAGGCACATCAATACAAATTAGTTTGTAAGTTATCATCATCCTTAACTAAATTTTATTATTCGACGTCTCCCGTTGATATAAAGTTATTTCAATTGTCAAAACAATAAAATGTCGATTCATTTACCGTGCAATATAATGTTATCTCAGAATAGTTATTTTATTAAGAATTTAATTATATTTAACTATAAATTAAGTTTGTATTGTATTTCATGTGTAATTAATAAAAACATACAATGTAAGGGTAATTTAGAGTTAAAAGTAATGAAATTTTTAATAAAATAACTATTCTGAGATAATATTATATTGCACGGAAAATGAATCGACATTTTATTGTTTTGCCAATTGAAGTGACATTATATAAACGGGAGGCGTTGTATTGTACATTTAAAATTTCCAAGGTCTCTAACATGCCATTATTCAGATTCTCAACTCCAGGTCCGCGTCATCGGGTCTAAAGGAAACTAATCAATCAGGAATACTACATTTTAAATAGAAAAATTCTTTCGCTATTTATTTCGCTTGTAGAGGGAGGAATAATTTTTTTCCTCTTCCAGAATGATCATTTTCGAGATTCTCAGCACATGGTTCGTCTAACGAGGTCTAACCAAAATAAGTCAATTCGAAAAATTTATTTTCAGCTTGAAAAAATATTTCCTCACTTTCTTCGATTGCAGAGGCGAAAAAGAATTTTTATTACGAGCCAGGAAACCCATCTTCGGGATTCTCATCTCCAGTTTTACGTCACTGGCTCTAACCAAGATTAGTCGATTGAAAATATTTACTTTTAGCTTAAAAAAATTATTTCGCTGTTTATTTCGAAGATTCTGGATCAGAATAAAAATTCTCTCCATTCTCTGCAAGCGATATAAGCGTCGAAATACATTTTTTAAGTTAAAACTAAATATTTCGAATCAACTTATCTTGGTTAGACCTGCTCAAACAGACCTGGAGCTGATAATCTCGAAGATGACTATACTGGACGAGAAAACAAATTTTTCTTTGCTCTACAAGCAAAAGAAATGGCGAAATAATTTTTTTTATTTAACATTTGTGACGCGTCGCGAAGAAAGGTACCTTAGCATCAAACGAAAGTAGGTTATTTTTGGTGGTAGTTTTAACTTTATTAAAGCTTCGTTTTCAATTATCTGCTGACAGAAACAGTTTTTCTCGATAGTATACAAAAAAGCTATTCAAGAAACATTATTTTTGATTTGAGATAATTAAAAAGAAAGCTTTAATTAAGTTAAAACAACCACCAAACATAACCTCATTTTGTTTGATGCTAAGGTACCTTTCTTCGCGACGCGTCACATTTATTGTTCCTGATTGACTAATTTTGTTTAAACCTTATGACGCGGACCTGGAGTCTCTATTCTCGATGATTTGATTTGTCTTTTTGTAATTATATATTTAATAATATTTCCTAAAATCTGTTTTATTTGCATTTTTAAACAAAGAAAAACAGATACACCATAAAAAATTACCTATTAATTTCATTTTCTAGAAATTGATTTTAAGACTCTAAAACTTGTCGAATGTGAAGAGGGATAAGGAATAAATGATTACATTTTTGAGTATTTTAAAGAGTTTACATATGCTTTTTAAAAAATTTAAAGAAATTAAATTGCAGTGCTTTATTGAGAAATTAAAGATTTTCAAGCTATTCATGCTTAAATCTATGAATATTTAAAAATTAATGTAAAATTTGCTCAAATTTTAATTTCATCCATCTACAGTTGATTTACAGATAATAAATTTTTTTATTTTGTTTTCAGGTCCTAGAAATTCCGGGTCAAGGACTCACCAGGAGACAGAAGGACTATTAGATGGTTACCATGAAATACAACAGGTAACGAAAGATGCAGACCTATTAAGTCCTGCATTCTGGAAGAAAATAAGTGGTTTCTTAGCAACCAACCGTTTCCAAAAAACCTGGGTAGAATGTAGGGAAAAATGGAAAGCGTTGGAAAGAACGTACAAAAATAATTTAAAAAAAAAAAATTCTACAGGTGAAGGTCCCATTACCTGGGATTTTTTTGACAAAATGGACCAAATTATGTACAAAAAGCCACAAATAAACCCAGTTGCTAGTGCTTCCAGCATAGCTGGATACAAAAAAAGAGTTTCAGCTCAAATTGAAACTGTCGAAAAAAAGGGGAACGAAGAAGCAACTCCGAAGAAAAGAAGTAAGGGGAATTTGATGGAGGAGCCTGATTGGATGAGAGAAGCGAGAAAGGAAGCTGCTACGCGACATGCAGAAAATAAGGAAGTGAAAGAAACAATGATTAAACTTTGTCGTGAATTAATAGACTTAAAAAGGAAAGAGAAAGATAAGAAAATTAAATATGTATAGTTGAATCTAGTCATTTCAGATTGATATATTTCTAGCTTATTTCGAAGTGAGATTATTTTAAGGTTAAATTATTTATCGAAGTGCGATTATAATAATTTTCAACAATGTAAATCCTTCTGTGATAAGGAATAATAACCAAATTTAATTTATACTTAGACTTAAAATAATATTCTTCAAAAAGCTTGGGGCTTTGCGGACGCTACGAACCATTGCTGGTTCGAGGCCCCGTTAGCCCGGGATTTTTCTCCGGCTCGTGAGATAACTCGAACGGGAGGT
>WNHD01011759.1:0-11381 GCA_011057455.1 Ganaspis sp. Gsp50 | reverse complement strand
CTTTCATTAAAGAATTATACAAATAGAATATAGGTATAACAACACAGAAAAAACAAGATGTTAAATCACAAGACGAACTTGAATCTTTACAGGGATATACCTGTAGAATTCCAATTTATCTTGTAATTAAACAGGTGATGCATTGAAAAATAGCATTTTGTTTTTTCTGTGGAATAAAATTATATGTATGAAAGCAAATAAAAATATATTGCATATATATGTAAATTCATTGTACAAATGTGTTTGTATATACAAAAGTGTTTGTATAGACTGTACAAATATATTAAGGCAATTTTGGAACATTTTGTTCACAAGCATCTTAATATCTAAAATGTTTTTTGAGTACAATGTTGTTTCTAATTATCTATTTGTGGTAAAAATGTCATGAATCTATGTCTCGAAAAGATGCTGCATGACGACCAAGACTGTTAGATATTTTAGGTTAGCCGTACATATGTACGTCCTGACCGCGTCAAATCGGATTTTGAGCCACAGGACGGAGAGGGAAGCGCCACCACTAAATAATTCATAGGATGAATTATTTCTGTTCCAGGCTGCTCTAGGTAACGAGGATCGATCCCTCCGATCACCTTACACTCAGAGATTCCATCTAGTCTCATCATTCTATCATAACACCCAATTTTTTAAAAGCCGAAATTTTCACCCACAAATTTAAACTATAAATAAACGATTGTGATATATTATAAGCGATCTAAGGGTCGTTCATAAATTTAAATTCAAGAATATAAAAAAGAATTTTGTAGAGAAGTGAAGAAGTAAAAAAATCTGTTCGATTTCAATAAAATTTGATACAGTTTAATACATTTGAATACATTTGATACATGTGAATTAGCGAAGTTTCGCTGATTCATTTTAAGAGAGTAGGCGGAAAAAATAAAATACTGATTTCCAACAAACGAGTTGTTAACCAATTGGTGTTTAAAAAAACACTATTAATTTGATAATATTTGTCAAAAGTTTGGTAATAATTGACAAAAGTCACACTTTTATAGCAAACAATATTTCTTTATAGCAAACAAGAATTTTGACCAGAATTTTCTTTCGTCTAAAATTCTCTCTTTCTTTTTTTCTAAGTTCCTTTCTGTGTATATTTAAAATTTGAATGAGCAAAAAAGTAGCATTAAAAGGGAATAGATTATATATAACGAAAATGGAATTTACCACTTTGAAAATTATTTTCTTAAGGAAACGCGTTGCTTTGATAAATTTGAGTTAATATTTTGTGGAGCAATTGAAAGCAACATTTGACCGAATTAGACGTTATTGGAAATGGTAAGAAGCAGGAAGTAATTTCAATTGAGTCTCGAACGTTGCGCTCATTTCGCATTCCTGTCTCGCGGGTACGCTCATCGGGATGCTGTGAAAAAAGTATAAAACGTGAAAATAAAGGAATGAAACTTTTATAAAAATGTCTCCTTAAAATTGAAAACATCGCCTTTGTAGAGAAATAGATAAAGTAAATAAAATTTCAATAAAGTTAGCAAAAATTGTTATTTCAAAAGAATTAAATTTGTTATTTTAAATTGTACGTTATAAAAGAATATTAAAATCTCTATTAATCTAGGTAGAATAGCTTTTTTATTGTCATAACAATTTTTCTTCAGGAGTATCGGAGACTATGTATATTATATTATTAAAAAGATAAATGAAATTATTTAGAAAAGGTACTTTCCCCCTAAAAAGGTACTTTCGACCCAAAAAGCACTTACATTCTAAAAAGATACTTTCACCATAAAAAGATACTTCGACCCTAAAAGGCGTATTTTCATTCTAAAAAAGTATTTTCACCCTAAATAGGTTTCTTTCTAAAAAGGTACTTTCATCCTAAAAAGGTACTTCTATCCTAAAAGGCACTTTCATTTTAAAAAAAGTATTTTCACCCTAAATAGGTACTTCCATCCTAAAAAGGTACTTTCAAGAAGGACAAAATAAAATCTATTTTGTGCAACCAAAGTTAGTTTTACACATAAAAAGAAAATATTTCCCAAAAACGGCGAAATGTTCAACAAAAGTAGCATTACAGATTGTTACATGTTTTAATTCCAACAAATAAGTCCATAGCAATTTTAGTGGACCTTTTCGCTTTTCCAAAGAAAATTATATATAGCATTCATCCTATTAGTTTTACCCCATTAGTTTTGTCCTACTATTTCCTATTTTATCGAATCAGGAACTTTGCTTGCTAATTCGAATTGAGAGAGATATTTGGTAAAATGAAAAGAAATTCCGAGGTAAAGTAAGTTTAAAAAAGTGCTACGTCAGAGGCATCTATTTCATGAGAAAGTTTTCTCCTTAAATTATCGAAGAGAGAAAGGAAAGTAGCGAAGAGAGAGTCGAATGTCAAGTCGACTGACATCTCTAGAAAAGATCGATAGCTTTTGCTTCTGACGACGCAAACGAATCGACTGACTTTCGTGGCTCTGGGGGATCGTTGGTCTCGTAAAAGTCAAGTCAATGGGATAAAATTGTACGAAAGTTCCTCAACCCTCAATGGCACAGCCGATCTTCTTCATTTCCCGGAATTGGGAGCGGACTTTGACGCGCATTTCCGAAATGCAAAAAAGTTTTTTACAAACTAAAGTTCCTCACTGATTTCAGCAACTTTAACTTTAATATCCTTTAACGAACTTTAATTTATCACATTTGTCGTCTTTGATTTAAAAAACAATTCCACCGAAACTTGAAAATCAAATTTAACCATAATCTTGATTCTAATTTAATTTAATATTCTAATTTCCGACAAAAATATTCTTAATCAACAGACGTACACTGCAAAAACAAGTGTCTCAAATATGGGTACAAAACGTCTCAAAATGAAACACTTGTTTTTGCAGTGTAGTTTGAGTTAAAAGTCTGTGTTGGTAAAATTATGTTGTGTTGGAACATAGAAAAAAAAGTGTGCTCGCTTTTGCTGCAGACTCAACTTGAGCAATTATAAGCAACATAAAACGTAGTCCATTCTAAAGTGCTCAAATCTGCTGCAACTCAAGTTGAGCAGTACTCAATTTGAGCCTGAGGCTTATTCTGTGCAAGAGTATGTTGAAATTAGCTTGATAGAATCAGTCATCACAACTAAAAATTATTGGCTGTGTAAGCTACAACACAGGAAAAACTAAATGTTAAATTACATGATGAACTTGTATTTTTACAGAAAAGCTGTAAAAAACTGCTGTTTTACTGTGGAACTCCAATTTACCATTTAACAGGTATTACATTGAAACATAATATTTTGTTTTTTCTGTAAAGTTAAATGAAGTAACGTTAGCAAAAGTTAATTACTACATCTGGAAATGATCGGTTCAATTTAAGCCAAAAGTAAACTAAGGTTAACGTTGCAAAAGGTTAATTCTTCAATCTTAATTCTTCGTAAAATATTAATTACAGATTGTCAATCAATCCAAAGTATGAACTTTAAAATGTTTCATTACTTATATGTAATAAAAACCTTGACAACTTTCTATACTTTTATTTAACAACAATTTGACAATGTTGTGACAAAAAATTGACATTGTTATGACAAAAGTTTGACAATATTATGACAAAAATGGTCAAATTGTTTTTAAATTTATAAAATTGTTTAATTGCAATTTGCGGGATTTTTGCCGTTAATTTTGGAGCTATTGTCAATTAATTTTTCGATTTTTTGCGTTTATGATTATCGCAAAATCTGACGATATTACGGCGCGGTGGAGCGGTGAAGAGACAGGGGAAAATAATCAGGATGAAGCCGTTACTCGATGATTTGTGCGAGCGACGGCAGCGCAGCGGTTTGGTGAACATGCACCTAAACTCGAGCTCGATGAATTACGCAATTTCTAATTTCCGGGTGACGGCGGTAGTAATCGCGAACTGGGAAGATGGCGAGAAACTGCGAAATTGCAACTAGAGTATCTCACGCCATGCATTTTATTTTATTATACATATATGCACTCACGTGTGTGCTATAACTTTATTTAAGTGTAAATTTCGAAACCTGAGAGAAACTCTTAAACATTATTCCTTATAATCTTGTCACCAATAGGCTAATAATTAATTAGTTTTAAATTAACTTTTTCCCCTCTAACTATTTTTCGTCAGAATAATAATATGTGTAAGTGCACTTTACCTTTCCCAAAACTTTTTCCGGAAAAATAGTTTTTAATAATAAAATAATAATAATAATAATAATAATAATAATAATAATAATAATAATAATAATAATAATAATAATAATAATAATAATTATACTCTCTTAATTTGAATCAGTCGAAATTTCACTGGTTTGGAATCAGAATATTTTTCGAAATACAAATGTTAATTGAGTACAACTAAAATTACTTTTATTTTATCAACAGTATTTAGAAGACACTCAAAATTAAAAGTTTCGCTTTTAGCACCACTATCATGTATGCTCAAGGAAAATATTTGCACCTCTATCAACCACCAGTTTGAAATTAATTAGAATCTCTTTACTTTTGCTTCTTTTTAATTAATGTTTTGATTTTAAAAAAGTTGCTGTAAATTGAAAAAGATATTAACTTCTATGGTTCATTAACTCTTGTATTTATTAAACTTTCGTATTTTTTAAACTTTCGTATTTATTAAACTTTCATATTTTTTAAACTTTCGTATTTATTAAACTTTCGTATTTATTAATATGTTTATTAATTATCATGATTATTACACATATTAATTATGATCATTACGTTTACTGTTTTATGTAACATTTGCTATTTCTCACGAATAACATATTAATAATTATACAAAGTAATTAATAATCCACATTTCTATAATATCTATATTAAAATCTCAAACATTTTTTTATCTAAAAGAACAATCTCAACATTTAATTGACATTAATTCTTCAACCGGAATGACATTTTATTACTTTCTATCACTTTTTATTTTTTTTTATTTGTTCATTATTTATTATGTTTAAATAATGCTACATATCATTGCAACAGTCAATTTACACGAAAATCTTTTTATCTAAATTGTCAAGTTGTTATGTTTTAATGTTTTCATAGAAAACGAGAGAGTAGAGAATGTAAAATGAAATTGAAACTTTCTGAATTTTTTGACATTCTACTAGAGACATAGAAGATCAACATTCATTTCAACTTAATCGAAAATAGATTTGTAATATGGAAAAAGTTTCTAAAGGTGGAAGTACGATTCTTTTAAGACTTTTTTACGACTTGGAGAATGGGTTGTTAGATTTTCAATAAAACTTTTGAGCAGGCGAATGTTGCTGAAACTTAGGTCTGTGGAGTCACTTTTTATGAAGTTTTAACTCTCTTTTGTATCTTTTAATCAAGTATTTGAATAAGAGTTTACTAAACTGACTCGTTTATAAAAAAGACTTTTCAATATTTCTTTTTTCTTAAACAATCTTTCTTTTAACGAAGATAACTTTTCAGAATAAAGAATTCAGCAAGTCACGCTAATTTTTATTTTACAGATATCAATTATTTCCATCATGAATTGAAAATTTCAAAATAGTGCATTTTCAAGGAAACGTCTAATTAAATTGAATTCTATACGGATTTTAGTTGAAAAGCATTGTTATTTTCACAAGGAACATCTTTGCACCAAAATGTACAAAAAAATGAGTCGATTTAGACTATTTTTGGAAAAAAAGTAAAAGTAATAGCAAAATAAGCGACATTTTACATGACGCGTATTTTACGCAAAAATACCACTCGAGTATGAAACACTAGTGTTATTAATAATAATAAAAAAATTCATTTGTTTCGAGAATATAAAAGTCAAGAGAGATGTTTGTAGTTTGTCTTTCACTTAAGTTGCCGTCTTGCGAATTTCCCGCTTCACGGCGCACTTCCATTTTCATCAATTTCATTGCTCAGAGCCTCGGAGAATGTAGCTTAATTTTTCTGAGCAGCTTGCTGAACAGATATGCGCGACAACATTCAAGAAAAAACCAAAAAGCAAGTCTAAAGAATCCTGGCAATGTTTTATACAGTTGTCAAGCGTATCATCTTTATTATATGAAATATCGACTAAAAACCCTTTCGCTTAGAAAAGTTACAGCTTTCCAAAAAAGTTATAAAAAAACTTTACTATTCCATAAACAAAAAATCTGACAGCTTGAAATTAAATTCACTATACAAAAAAGAAAACAATAAAATCTTTGTTTGAGTCGGTGTTCAATCCGTTTTCGATATAGGTAGATTTGATTCAACTATTGTATATTGAAATAAAGTTTACATCTTTGTTTCAATGAAATACGAAACGAGCGTATGAGTGCCATGAAGGGTGAAAGGAAGGTTTACCTTTTTTTTACTATCGCGGATTCGATTAATAGAGCGTGGAGACCAATGTGACTCACGACCAAATTGCAAATCGATTCGAATAAAATTGTCCTGGGCGTCTCTCTTTCACGTACGCTACGTGTACAACAAATGTTAGAATGAAAGTCATAAGAAATACAAATATGACGAAATGAAAAGAACAGACTCACTGGAAAAGATAAGAAGCGAACAATGAAGATGAACAAACTTATTCCTTTTTTTTTTAAATTTACAAGAAAATCCCCCATTTCTTTTCAATTTATAAAATGATTCTCTGAAAATCGCAATTTTTATAATTGATTTTTCAAAATTTATAATTATTTTTCTTCCTGATAGAGAAGCATTATTTTCTAACTTTTTATAATTAGAATTATTTTATCTTATTTTTATTCTAATTAGTATAATTACTTTTTCGGGTAACCACTTTTTCTAAATTTCTAATTCTATATAGGCGTATACATTACATTAGAATGCTTTATTTCGAAATACTTAGGGCAATTATATTCTGAAATTGGGAATATATTTTGAAAGGAAATTGTACAGGCTGGCAACAATTGAAACGTAAACAATGCAATTAAAATGGTAAATGATTCGAATTATTTGCGAATAAAGGTATTATCTTTTGTTTTGCAAACGATAGATAGTTAATTTCCAAATATCAGTATATATTCAGGGGATGATCTGAAAATTTGAATCAGTCAAAATTGGCTGCTAATATTAGCAGTCAATTGGTTTTTGTTTCATTTTGTAAAAAATAATTAAAACGAAACTAAAAAAAGAGAACTTCCTCGATGAGGAAGCAATTAATTGAAAATTATCCTAAGTTGTTATGATAATTTTATTTTATTATTATTTATTATTTAATAATAAAAATTATTATTATTATATTATTATTATTAATATTATTATTACTATTATTATTATTATTGTTATTATTATTCTTATTATTATTATTATTATTATTATTATTATTATTATTATTATTATTGGAAAAGTTTAATTCTTCCATAATTATATATTAATAAATGGATTTTTTCGATTTTGGAAGATAGGTTTTTAAAAAAGAAGAGAACAAAATTTCTTCCTTTTTTTATAACGACGACGTTTATTATTATTATTATTATTAAAAAATCTCAAAGCAAAAAATGACTATTTATTGAATTCGTTTCTATATCACGAATATCACAAATATCACGATAAAATGACAAAGAAAATATTGAATATACAAAATAAACAAAAATATTCTAAAAATACTATTATTTTTCAATTTCACTTTCAAAATCAAATTATATTTCCTACTTACAGAAACGAATATTTGATTTGATTTTGGTTCAATTACTTCTAATTGGATTTTGGTTTAATGCAGATTCGATTTTGGTTTAATGATATTTGATGATTATTTGGATCTAATAAATGTTAATTTTAGAAAATTGTCAAGTAGCTCGTTACGCAGTTGAAATAATTCATTTCATTAGCACATTATTAGTTTAACAATAAACAATTTTTTTGAAAAATGAACAAAATAACACTGTTTTTACTAACATAGCGTAAATAAATAAATAATTTCTTTAAAAAAGGGATGAATAAATTGACAATTTAGAGAAAAGAATAAACAAATAATTATTTTCTTTTAAAAAAGAATAAACAAATAATTATTTTCTTTTAAAAAAGAATAAACAAATAATTATTTTCTTTTAAAAATGAATAAACAAATAATTATTTTCTTTAAAAAAGAATAATGAGAAATCAACAGTTTCCTTAAAAAAAGAATCAAAAAATTTAAGCAATCAAAAAATAAACACAATCGAATCAAAAAGAAACACATTGAATCAAATCTTATAAAATTTACACGTTTATACACAAACGTGTAGAGCGACAAAAAGAAGCAAAATATATATGAGTGATTCTCGGGATGAAAAAAAAACGATCAGTACGTGTAAAATGTCACATATCATGGATTTACACTCTTTTGACACGCTTTGAAATATAACAGTGACAATGCTGGGTAAAAACAATGCGCGACCCTTCAAATGCTTTTGTGAGCTATACTTGCAAATGTGTTCTTATAAATGTGCATGTACGCAATTGTAGATGAAAATTTGTGTTTGTATAGGCCAGAGAGACCAAATTTGCAGTGTGTGTGTGCTTGTGTATATGCAAGTGAATCGGAATTCACACATCTATTGCGTAAAACAGAATCGCACACATCGATGCACGGGATACAACGTCGATACGATAGAACATGACTACGAGATTACTGTGGCACCGGTTGACTATCGGCTGACGCTTTCATCATGTGGATGTTAGCCTACCACCTCTGTCAGATCAGTCCATCTCATTCTCACAACCCGTTTCTAGCTTCTATTAATGCCTTTATTAGCAAAATGTCAACACATCCTCGCCAAGTCAATATTTTCAAAAATCACGTTTTTTCTATTTACGTTAACATTAAATTATATTAATTATTAAACATACATTAAATTATATACTACAATTTTTATTTGTACTTTTACAATTTTGTATGTGTACTCGGAAGAGTTTATGAAACTTTTGTCATTAGTTAAAATTAACTCAAATCAAACTTTTCAATAACTGGGATTGTATATAGTAATAATTCAAAGGGTAAAATAGTTATAAGTTCAGATTCAAATTGCAGACAAATAAGCATATACTTGAATAAAAAAAGTCATTGCAAAAAGTGATGTCTTTGGGACAAAAGGTTTTGACAATAATCTCAAAAATATATATATGCAAAAATCTACATTGCAATCAATGTAGATTGTGTAATGATATTAAAAATTATTATTAAATTAATAATTTAGTTAAACATTATTAATCAAAATCAAACGACAAGGATCGATATTCAAAATTCTGACACTAAGTGACACACCATTATTCAAAATTCAGAGATGATTAATGAAAATACAAACATTAATATTCAAAATAAGAGCATCAATATTCAAAATAAGGGCATTGATTTTCAAAATAAGGACATAGGTATTCAAAATGTGCAGATTAAAATTCAAAACAGAATTAATATTTAAAATACGAGCATTATTACACTGAAAAAATGTGACCGAGAAATTCAACTACCATAGGATAGTTGAATGAAAAGTAGTTAAAGTAACTACTTTTATAAGTAGTTAAAGTAACTACTTTTATAAGTAGTTAAAGTAACTACTTTTATAGTTATTCTGACGTTTTTCTGTGGTTAATACATAGTAGTTCATTTTACTTAAATACGTTTATTAATTACAACTACAGAACTACTGAACTACTATATGTAGTAAAATCTACTATATTTAAAGTAGTAGTTTCAATTACATTACTAGTTCTTTTAACTATTTTATGGTAGTCAATACAATCTTTTAAACTGAGTTGAGGACTTATTAAAGTAGTAAAACCTACTACTTTTTTCAGTGTACTTAAAATTTTGTAATTATTATTTAAACCACTTTTATAAAAAAAAATTATTATATAATAATTAATTAAAATAATTATAATAAATAAATTATAATAAATAAATTAAAATAATTATAATTAATTAAAAAAAAAGTACAAATTACATTTGAAAAGCAAGGATAACAAAACTCGAAAAATAATTAATTTCTACGCCAGTTATTGCATTTCCTTCCTCGCAGAACCATTTAAAAAAATTACCTTTTGCAGTTTAAATTTACAAATTTACTTTAATTTAAATTTTTAACGTTGAATTCAACATTGGAAGTTTAATTTCAAAAACAACTTTGTGAAATTAATATCCTGTTCAATGTAAACTACTTTCTGTAAAATCGTGCATGTATACTGTACATTATAATGTACAGTAAAGTAATAATCATTATTATTACTTTCACAAAATATGTAAAATTATTAAAAAAAAATAAACTGCATTTAAAAATACGTATCACTACATAGAAAAAGAATCAATAAAGAAGCCATTTGAAACGTGATGCTTTTAAATATTTTGTTTGTCGAAAAAGTTTTCAGATTCGGGATTTATTTTCCGGGCGGCTCTCACTAAAAATACATTCAAGCTTAATAAAAAGAGCTTGTCACGGACGAAAGATAAAAATGTGTCGGTGGACAGAGCGTTCGAAATGAAAAACGAATTTACCCGGCGTAAACAAGCGAGAAACGAGAACGACTCCGACGCCTCTCTGATGAGGGAGGCTGTGAGGCTACTTCAGATTCTCTTCAATCGTTCGCTATCCGGTTTCGCGTTTATTTACATTAGATAAAAAGTGCTTTTTCGTTTAGCTCAAGGTGCACTTCTCTCTCTTTCGCTCTCCCTCTAATATACACACACAGATACACACATGTTTACGTACAAATCGTACTTTTGGAAAAGCAAATACTACTTTGAATTTTTTCGTTTTATCTTCGACCACATTTACATCTAAACTAGATGATTTTTCCTTTTTCAGCTGATGCTTCCGGTCACCGCTTTTACCGGAAATAACACTCTGTGACAAGTATTTGAAAGCTTTGAATTTTAACGTGCGAAAAAAAGAGTAAGTTAATTTATGTGGCGTGAAATTTTATAACTTTTCAGAGACATTTTTATTTTGTGTTAGATTGGTGGATTTTTAGAAGGTAAGAGTAATTTAAAGTAATAGAATAATGATAATATGAAAAATTACTGAAGTATAGTTGAGTTAGAGTACTTAAGTAAAAATTACCTAAGTACTTAAGTAGAATTCGCTTAATAATTTAAGTGAAATTTATCTAATAGGTTAGGTAAATTATACTTAACTATTTTTTCAGAGTGTACAAACGTTAGGTAAATTTAATTTGCAATTTTTCTCCGTGTAGGAAAAATAATTGAAATACAAGAAAAATAATAGAAATATAAGAAAAATAATGGAAATGTAAGAAAAATAGTGGAAATTAAGATAAAATGAAAAGAATTTACGAACAAATATGTAATAAGAATGCAACAGGGAGAAAGAAAGTTATCCGCAATAGCTAAAATTTTTTTCTGAAACAGCTAATTATTATATAGCTACTATGGCTAATAATTATAGCTATCTATATGATAGTTCACTTAATATTGTCAGTGAACAAAAGATA
>WNHD01011756.1:0-12872 GCA_011057455.1 Ganaspis sp. Gsp50 | reverse complement strand
AGATAATTAAAAAGGAAGCTTTAATCAAGTTAAAACTACCACCAAACATAACCTAATTTCGTTTGATGCTAAGGTACGTTTCTTCGCGACGCGTCACATATAGAAGGGCAGATATTCAATTAATTAAATATAATATTAATTGTGGTATCATGCAATCCTCACGTTTTTGAGAGAACGAAATTTTGATAAAAGAATTAAGCGAGAAAAAGAGAATCTTACCATTCTAGAATTTGTGTAAATGTTTAGAAAAGTGAGAAGATGTTGCTTAGACGACATATATCCATTAATTACTGTTTTTTTTTCTTTTTTTGAGTTAAGACTGAACTTATTTCATGTTAAGGATACCAAGTATAGTCTTAAGACTGAATTTTACAAGTTTCTTAAAGTAAGTATTGTCGTCTGTGACACATCTCTCCCTTCCTATTATATAGTTTTAATTTTAATTTGATTTGTTGATTATTGAAGTATTGTATTTTAATAATATTGATTTGACTCGATTGCTCTCTGCTGTTTAATAATTTTAGAATATTTAGGAATGTTAAGGATGAGTGAAATTCGTAGATTTTCCCCACTCTTATTAAGTTTTGTTATTATTGTTGTTTTATACAGAAGAATGAGCAAGTTTGTTTAAAAATAATTTTAGAATAATTAACAGGTTTCAAAAATTTGTTGGTTATGAAATATTTTATTTTAATACCATTGATTTGACTCGATTCCTCTCTGCTGGTTAATAATTTTACAATATTTAAGAGTGTTAAGAATGAGTGAAATTCGTAAATTTCCCCACCCTTATTGATTTTTGTTATTATTGTTGCTTTGGTCAGAAAATGAGCAAGTCTTTCAAAAATCCGCTCACTTCCCCAGAGAAGCAACAGAAAAGAGAGAGAGACATTCATAGACCCGTGACACCGCCGACCGTCAATCCGAGATGAGATCTGTCCCAGGGGCGCACGACTTCACGAAAAGGGTTGAAGTCATGAAGCATTGCAGAGGCCACGTCGATGCGACAGTGAGCGCACACGACGGGGATGATGTCGATGTGACTGTAGAAGCCAGCCAACAGTGCTGATGCGGCCCACCTCAGTTACCACAAAGGTCGTGATCAGCCTGCCGGCTGAGTAATCAGTCACGAGGCAGCATCCCGGCGCGAGCGCGATAAGTCGCAAGACGTAGGACTCAGCAATGCGAGCGTGGGAGACCCTTCTCGTGGCGTCGTTCGCCCCTGGGACAGATCTCATCTCGGATTGATGCTCGGCGGTATCACGGGTCTATGGATGTTTCTCTCTCTTCTCTCTCTCTCTTTTTTGTTGCTTCTCTGGGGAAGTGAGCGGATTTTTGAACGACTTGCTCATTTTCTGACCAGAGCAACAATAATAACAAAAATCATTAAGGGTGGGGAAATCTACGAATTTCACTCATTCTTAACACTCTTAAATATTGTAAAATTATTAACCAGCACAGAGAAATCGAGTCAAATCAATGGTATTGAAATAAAATATTTCAATAACGATCAAATTTTTAAAACCTATTAATTATTCTAAAATTATTTTTAAACAAACTTGCTCATTCTTCTGTATAAAGCAACAATAATAACAAAACTTAAAAAGAGTAGGAAAAATCTATGAATTTTTTTCATCCTTAAAATTCTTAAATATTGTAAAATTATTAAACAGCAGAGAGCAATCGAGTCAAATCAATTTTATTAGAATACAACACTTCAATAATTAAAAAATCAAACTAAAATTAATGCTATATAATAGGAAGGGAGAGATGTGTCACAGACGACAATAATTACTTTAAGAAACTTGTAGAACTCAGTCTAAGACTATACTTGGTATCACCAACATGGAATAAGTTCGGTCTTAACTCAAAAAAAGAAAAAAAAACAGTCATTGATGGATATGTGTCGTCTGAGCAACATCTTCTCACTCTTCTAAACATTTACACAAATTCTAGAATGGTAAGATTCTATTTTTCTCGCTTAATTCTCTTATCAAAATTTCGTTCTCTCAAGAACATGAGGATTGCATGATACCACAATTAATATTATATTTAATTAATTGAATATCTGCGCTTCTATATTTATTATAAAAATTTTAAATTACGCCTCTTATATACGTTATTATAACTGGATAATTTATTTATATATTTGTTCTTGAAAGAATCTACGCTTTTACACTAGTATTTTTAGAAATGTATAATTATTTATTTATATTTTTTCTTGTAGATTGTCATAACTTAACTGTTTAATAAAAAAAACGCCCTGATGATGGCTTGTAATTAGCAGTCGAAACGTTGGCAAAATCAACATCAACACAGAGTTCTTTTATTTTTTATAAAGAAACCTCTAAAAAAACGAGCGGATATTATTTTTTAAAAGTCATAAATTTCACGCTATGGATCGATGTTTTCAACAATACACATTTATTTCCGGGACATCGCTGATGTCTTAAAGGACTGTTTTTACTATTTTTAAAAAAAATCAATCTTCTGCTTAAAGTATCAAACATCACACCTATGTATCTTCACAATCATCATCATTATCATTTTTCTTAATATCATAACTTAACCGTTTAATAATAAAAAACGCCCTGATGATGGCTTGCAATTAGCAGTCGAAACGTTTTCAAAATCAACATCAACACAGAGTTCTTTTATTGTTTATAAAGAAACCTCTAAAAAAACGAGCGGATCCAAATAGGCATTTTTTTTTAAAAGTCTTGAATTTTACGCTATGGATCGATGTTATCAACAATATATCTTTTAATATTATTATTCTATAATGACATTTCCTTTTGAAAAAATTTTCTACATTAAAAGACGAATCGATTGATTTGAAAAAAGTCTATATTTTACCAAAATAGAGTATATTATTAGTAGAAAAGGAATCGACTGTCACATAAAGTATCTTTTTCAACTAAAATTTATACAGATAAATTGCAATTTTTCAATTATTAAAGGAATTTAAATTTTATATTTTTTTTATTATTCAATTTAGATAAATTATACTTTTTAAAGTATTAAAAAATGTTAGAGGTTGATTTTTGTAAAAAATTCATCTATAAGGATGCAAAATTTTCATAAAATGAATATAATTTTCTACTTGTTTTCATTGTATTCAATTCTTTGAGGTTAAACCCTTTATTTCTGGATAAATATGTATTTAAAAAGAAGGAAGTCGAAAATTGTCTTTGTAAATTTGTTTAAAATTTTTTGTTTAAATTTCAGATTTTGGAAAGATTCAAAAGTAATTTTATGTATTTTAAAATGTATATATTTACTTGTACTTTTATATGTATTTTTCTGCTTTCTGTGCTTTCTGAATTTTTATCCCTTATTTTAAAAAAATAGAAAATATGCTTAAAATCGTTTCTGTGTGTGTGTATAGAAAATCTTAACGTTAAAATGGTTGTGGATTAGTTAAGCCTACACCTGGACAATCTCGTGCGGGTATTGACACAGAGGGGGGTAGTTTGAATAATAATAATAATTATACGATTTTTAACAAACGCGAATGTTTTATTCGTAGATTTAAATTACACAGTGAGGAGTTTGACATTAAATTTAACATTCCCGAGGAAGAAATGAATCCTATTGAATGGTTAAGCTTAGTACTCAAAGAAGTCTTTAAGCTTATAACACACCTTTACAACACTTTAGATTTTATTGGAATTAAATGTAATTCTGATAATTTCTCAAAGGGTTGAGGCTTAATGTCTTACAGATTTGTGTAGGACTGTAGGTTTTAAGATTTTTGGAACATGTTTACTATGCACCGTTTACTATACGGTGGTGCAAAGCGCTGGAAAGTTTCGAATTAATGATAGTTTTAGTATAATGATTCAATGCACTGAGAATATTAACGGTAAAGGGTGGGATGAGAAGACTGAAAAGCTCAGAAAACAAAGGTCGATATTAAGTATTAATAACAAACTTGATAACTTGTGTCTTCTTCGACATATAGTGTGCGGTATAAAACATGCTGCGCGTAAGTTAGTATTTACAGGACATCTTCAGAAACAATGGGATACAGTTCGTAACGACGCTGGCAAACTTTAAAGAGAATTGTAAATACAACTTGTAAAACACGCTGGTGTGACAATTGCCCCTGATGGTTGCGGCATCCAGGAATTAAAGAAATTCCGAAAACACCATGTTAATAAAGGTGTTCAATTACTTGTCTTCGATGACAAAGAATTTGTTCGCGGTGAGAAACCTCTTTTTGACGGAATGCATTATTTCGTAGAAAAAGATACATTACCTCGTTATACCTTAAATCTTATGTTTTACCGTAAATTTTCTCACTGCTGTACAATTCTAAGTTTAACAGGTGCTGCGTTGGCCAGAAACTTTTGTATACCTTATAACAAGACACTTGAGAACAAATTCTTATTCATCCGGATAAACGATCTGTGCTGTTTTAAGAATTTGTGAATCATGTTCACGGTTAGTAGATTATAGCAGAGGGAAAACACATGATTGTTTGATTTTTTTATGCAATACTTGCAAAACTAAATGTGCAATTAATCATCAATGTTTCATGCGTCGCGATAAAGAGCGATCTGCAAAGCAACCTAATCAAAAATGAGATCTTTTTATTTTTATGACTTTCAGACAAGACAAACTGAGACTGTTGCCGGGACCGACTCTGGCAATATTCATAAACCTATTCTCTGTGTGGCTCAGCAAGTATGTAAGTTTTGCCTTCACATTGAATACAAGACATACATCTGTGAACAATGCGGAATACGAGAATATAATTTGATAAAGAAGTTCCTGTTCACGACATTGTCAGTCCAGTTGTAAGCTTTAGAAAGAAAATTTGCATTGCACATAACTCGAAAGGTTATGATGCACAATTTATCCTTAACCACCTCGTAAACAGCGTGAACGGTAAAGATCCTGAGCTTATTCTGTCAGGGACAAAAATTATGTCAATGAGGGTTGACAATACTTTCTTCATTGATAGTTTAAATTATTTTCATTTACCGCTATCAGCGTTACCGGCAGTATTTATTATCTGGTATTTAGAAAAGAGAGCGAATACTAGTTATACGTTTAATTATTGGGAAGAACTTGTTTCTCATTGTAAGAACGATGTGGATATTTTACGTTGTGCATGCTTAGCATTTTGTAAAATATTTCTTGAATGTAGAACTGCTTCTTCTTTTACCGATAGTACCACAAAAGCCTCCGCTTGCAGCAAATTCTTTAGACGCCATTGTTCGAAGGAAAATACTATTGGAATTATTACAAGAGGGGGTTACAGGTGGGCTTATAATCAATCGTTGGTAGCAATAGAATGGTTCTCGTGCTCGGAGCGTGAGTTTGGTATTAACATTATTCACGCTGGTCGAAGCAAAGAATATCGGCTTCGCGAAGGTATTAATGTTGTTGGATATTTTAAGAACTATGATAAAACGATTCTACGAGTTTATCAGTTTCAAGGTTGTTACAGGTATGGTTGTCGAAAATGCTTCATCACAAATCGTGATAAAAAGTTAAATAACTCGGACTTAACAATAGATGATAGGTACAGTCAGGCGCTCGCGCTGTCCGAGAAAATTCGCCGTTACGGGTATGAGCTCGTTGAGATGTGGGAATGCGATTTTAATTGTGTTAAACAAAATGACGTAGAGTTAATCACCTTCTTACAAAATCATCATGTTTTGAAGAAGTGTAAAGTATTAAATCTACGTGACCCATTTTACGGTGGTCGTTCAGGAAACAGAAAAGCGTTCAATCAGGTAAAAGGAGATGAGAAGATTGAATACAGAAATGTCAGCTCGTTGGACCTTTTTATCAATAAATTGGGTAAATATCCAGTCGGCCATCCTAAACTGTACATTGGTAAAAAAGAATGCCAGTCTTTAACTGGGACTGACAGTGATCTTACCAACGTCGAAGTTCCAGTACTTTGTAAAGTTTTATCTCCACGTGATTTGTACCACCCACTTTTGCCTGTTCGTCAACATGGTTAGCTCATGTTCCCTCTTCACCGCTCTTGTTGTGATTCGCTTGAGCAGGGTGAATGCGCCCACGAAGAGGAATCACAACGAATGTTTGAAGGAACATGGGTGTCAGACGAGTTAAAAGAAGCTGTTCATCTAGGTTACAGAATAGTTGAAATTTACAAGATTTGACAATATTCTGTAACACAGTACAATCTAAACACTTACTATGGTGGACTTTTTGTAACTTATATAAATAAGTTTTTAAAAATAAAACAAGAAGCGGATGGTTGGCATGCGAATTGCACAGATGAAGCTTCGAAAACGAGTGTATAGAAAGTTACGAAAAGGCTGAATGTATACGATTCGATAGCAACAGCATAGCAAAAAATCCGGGATTGACGTCAGTTTCAAAACTCTGCCTTAATTCGTTCTGGGGAAAATTTGGACAGCGAGATAATTTACCACAAACAACAATTGTACGTGAGCGGTCTAAATTATTATTGGAGATACTAGTAAACACAGATATTGAGGTCAACGATATCATACCCGTAGACGAGACAACTATAAATCTTTGCTGGCAGTACAGACAAGGTGCTTGTACTTCATCTAAAAATAACATTGATTTTTTATACGATATTGGAAGGTAAAAAACGCAAAACACATTTAAGTGTAAGGTACTAGGTTTCAACAGCTTGATTCGCTGTCCTCATCGGGCTAATTTATTAAAAAACAAAAAGACCACCAAATTTAAATAACAAAAAAAACACTAAATAAATCGCAAAAGCAACGAAAATTTTGTTTTCACAAATTTTTTCACAAATTTTACCTTAAAGATAAAGAATTAGTTACATAAGTAACTCGTCGAAAATAAAAATTTCTTTTTGAGTCTTAGAAATTTAAAAGACATCGCACTATCGAGTAATGAGACAAACTGAATTAAAATTGTAATTATTCTATCAGAGATCTGTCTCTGTACAACTCTGATAGAATAATTACAATTTTAATTCAGTTTGTACAAAGTTTGTACAGATCTGTCTCTGCACAACTCTGATAGAATAATTACAATTTTAATTCAGTTTGTCTCATTACTCAATAGTGCGATGTCTTTTAAATTTCTAAGACTCAAAAAAAAAAATTTATTTTCGACGAGTTACTTATGTAACTAATTCTTTATCTTTAGGGTAAAATTTGTGAAAACAAAATTTTCGTTGCTTTTGTGATTTATTTAGTGTTTTTTTTTATTTAAAATTGGTGGTCTTTTTGTTTTTTAAAAAATTAGCCCGATGAGGACAGCGAACCAAGCTGTCGAAACGTCGCACCTTACACTTAAATGTGTGTTGTGTTTTTTACCTTCCAATATCGAATACAAAATAAATGATACTATTACTACTGTGGAAGGATTTAATGTTTATTAATTAAAAATGACAACGTTATCATTGCAGTTTACACTACAGCACAAGCACGTATAAAATTATATAGATACCTTTCCAAGCTTGGAAGAAGGGTATTGTATTATGACACGGATTCGTAAATATATGTAAGCTACAACACACCAGATGAATACAAACTACCTGTCAAAACTTTTTTGGATGATTTGACAGACGAACTTAAAAAAGATTATGGTATTGGCAGCTTTATTAAAACATTCGTTTCAGGTGGTCTGAAGTTTTATTCATATAAAGTCAAAGTGTCTGACGGTACAGAACCATCTATTTGCAAAGCAAAGGGAATCACCTTAAATTTTAAAAATTCGACACTGATTAACTTTGACTCAATTCGCGAACTAGTCACTTCGACCAGCTCTTCTATCAATGTACAATCGCGTGTAATTCGTAGCACCAAGTTACACGAAGTTGTCACACGGGGTGAGGAAAAAAATGGCGTGAGGTAAACATGAAAAGGCGTAGAGCTTAAAATTATGATTCAGAATTAATGTCAAATTGTAACATATAATATCATATTTTGTATAAAATTTAGTTGCAATGCTTGGAATATTAATTTACATGAATAAAATACAAGAAGTAATTTTTTTTAACAAATACTTTTTACATGAAAAATTTTATAAGAAAAATTTAATATGTATTATGAAATAATATGAAACATGTGTTTTAAATTTGGAAAACAGTGAAAAGAATAAATCATATTGTGTATAAACATACACTAAAAGTCCTCTCAAGTATGAACCTCGGGGGTACAGTACACTCGAGAGGACTTAGCCTTAAAGCTCCAGTTCGTAAGCAGTCAAAGATGTATGAATTTTTGAGGTGTGTTCCAGAACAATAATATAAGCTGTGACAATAAGGACACAGTTAGTACGAAACTACATCAGTGAAACGTATTTTCACGAGCGTTCCCAAGCGTTACCGAATGAGTCTCCCGTCTCTCTCCTGTCTCCACTTCGCCTTAAGTAAAAAGAATAGAAATTAAATCCTGATGCTCGACAAGAATGCACTCGAGAGGACTGATGTTTAAATGAATATTAAAAAAATATTTTCTGATGAATACAACAATTTTGTTTTGATATATTTTATAATTTCAATTTTTTAATGAATGAATTTACATATATTCTTTAAAAATTGACCGTCTTATAACGCACACTAAGACTATTCCAAAAAGAATAGTTTCAAAAGTAGCCACTGTTAACTTTTTTGAAATGTGGTTGCAAGGTCATGAGTCGATAAAAACTGACTTTCTTCGGGCTGCGAGACTCCATCTTATAACATTTCATATCGGGTTTTTCTGTTCAAAAAACTTAAGGGTGCTATTTGGTGGAGAGTACCGAAAACTGCTACCGCCGCCTATGAGAAGTTTCGCAGCCTGAAGGATCTGAGGACCAGTCACAGACATCGCAAGTACGTTTTTTGCCAAAGTCCAAAAGACGTTCTGGAAAATCGTCCTAAGGTCACCTTTTGGTCATGGGTGCCCACCTGACAGTTTTTACTATATTTGACGTCTGAATACATCACTCTGCATTTAAAATTTAATTAACTTACAAGTATTTTGATCCATATTAAGTTGGTTCTGTGGATTAGAATTTTGAATAGAAATTTGGACCGTTTGATGTGAACTGGATCCTATACATATTTAATAATAATTTTAAAAAAAAAATTTAATTAAATAAAATAAATTAAAAAAAGAGTTTAAGGAAATTTAAGGGAGCGTTGGTCATCGAGAAGAATTCAGCATGATATTAATAAATTTTTATTTGTCGATTCATATAATGGAATTAATTAACAGTTTATATTCTCTTTTTCAAAATTGATTGTAATATTTTTTTATCTTGTGAATCTATTAGTCTTGGTAAAATAATACTTTACATTAAATGATACTTCTGGGGCATTATTTGTGAACTGTCCCAGTCAAAAATTAGAATGTCTTGTAATTTTGGTAGATTGTTACTCTATGTGACAATATTAAATCCCTGCAATATTAGCTCTTTTGAAAAAAAATTGTATAAAGAAGAGGGGGATGACGTTTTTACTTTTTGAGTGACTCCATCATTTTCGAGCCCGTATAATTATTGCTCAACTCAATTGTCTTGCATTTGTGCATACCGAATTTTAAAGCAATTTTTATGCACTTTTTAAATAAAAAGAAGTTTTGTTTTCAAACATTTTTTTTAACCAATCGTTTTTCAAAATTAAGTATCATTTCTCACTTTTAGGGCATTCAGATATTTTCTTATTATATTTTTAATTTAAAGCTGTTATTTGATTCATTTAAATATGTAAAACTGAAAATGGGATAGTAATGTGTTTTTAAGAAAATTCAAAATATACGCAAAAATGTTATTTTTTTACATTTTCTCGAAAACCCATTATTATCCCATTTCCAGTTTTACATATTTCATTGAAAAAATCTCAGCTTTCGATTAACAATGAAATTAAAAATATATTTAATAACCTCAAAAGTGAGAAGAGATACTTAATTTGAAAAAAGGGGTTTAAATTGTTTTTGAAAAAAATCCTTTTTATTTAAACAGTGCATAAAAATGTTTTAAAATTTGCTAAACAGAAAATAAAAACAATTAAGTTGTATCATAATTATACGGACTCGAAAATGACGATGTCACTCAAAAAGTTAAAACTCAACCTTGTTTACTTTGTTCAATTTTTTTCAAAGGAGCTAATATTGCAGGGAATTAATACTATTAAATAGGGCAACAATTTACCAAAGTCACAAGACATTCTAATTTTTAACTTGGTCAGTTCAGAAATAATGCCCATTCTACATATATCCTTTAAATTTTCTTTTTATTTAAACAGCATGTTATATTGTAACCTGTTGTGGTCACACTGGATCTTCTAGACCCTATATTTGTGGTTCTGCTAGCCAAGCTCTTCTTGTTCAATCGACAAATTTCTTGTATGGAACTGAAATTAAAGTTCTTGACTTTATTCTCCGTTCGTGGTCTTATCTTTTTCTAATTATTTTCATTTTTAATACAATTTTCCTTTGACTTAAAATATTCAAAAATATGTTCGAATAGGTGAAATGCACATGAAGAATTGATTTTAAATGAAAAACATTTTATTTAATATTATTTATGATATTCAAGTGAAAAAATACTGTTACGACTGTTCCCCTGAATTGATGTATAAAAATATAAGATAAATATCCTCAAACTTTACAAGGGTCATCTGGATCCAGTGTGACCACAACGGGATATGCAAGGAATTCACTGAAAAAAGAAACCCATTTTCTTAATCTTTATGTATATATTGTATATAGTATACGAAAAAGTAAATATTTTTACCAGATAAATATTTACATCATATTTCAATTACCTTTAATGTTCGGTTGACATATTAACATGGCCCCTTTTTTCGTGAAGTATAATTCTCAAACCGAAGTACCTTCTAAACGAACACATGATTTTTGAAATGTATAAGAGATTCTTGGTATAGAATTTTATAAACTTCAGGATTTAAGATACCAAACTAAACCTATTTCAAATTAGGCAGGTGTATAAGTTCAAATTTAAGATTTTGCTACCCATAGAATGTGTTATTCTTTATGTTAAATAAAAGGATACATATTTTTCCGATTTTCAAAACGACGTTTTTAGCGAAGTTGTGATCATTTTCATTTTTCACAAGAAAAATCGAAAAAAATGTCGAAAACATTTGTTTTTTATGACATTTTCATGTATTATTTTCTCAATCTTTTACAATAAAATCTTATTAATATGAAGATAAATTCCATAAGTTTCAAGCGGGCTGTACCATATTTTTAATTAGGAGAATTCTTTTTATGAAATTTGCAAAATTACATTTTACAAGTATAAAGAAGGATAGCTTAAACATTTTTACTAAAAATATTTATATTTAATTAAATAAATTTTAGTCAATTTATTTTACTGAAGAAGATATTTATAAAATTACTTTCCAACTGTGTAAAATTGTTCTTTTTATGTATGAAAATCGTTTACCATATTTTTTGCTTTAAATCTTCCAAATGTAATGCTTTTAAATAAATGATATTGACGGGACATTCTTCCATTTTCTTTTTTTAATTTTCTGAAAAGTTTCAAGATCTGCATTCAAGACCAGAAGTATTTTACTCGCAGAAGTATATTTCTAAACTTTTCTTGCAAATATTCAGCATTGTTAATGGATTCCAGTTCTGATTTTTGCAAATTGTTAATAAAAAAGTTTTTTCTTCAAGAGGACACGACAAAAGAGCTTGCGATGGAATCAAGAGGATTGTCGAACATCTGGCAACGATTCACAATCTTTTGCAAGTACCTTTGCAAGAAAAGTTCAGAAGTACACTTCTTTGATTACACTACTGCCAATCTCGACAGCAGGATTGAGATTCTCTATACCGTCAGCGCCAAGCAGCGCTTTCGACTATTTATCTATTTAAACTAAAATAATTTTACTTTAATTAATAGTAGATGAAATTATTAATTATATTCAATTTCTACTTTTCTAATAATTTAATGTATAAATATGTGTAATGCAAATAAATATCAACTTAACCCTTACATAAAAGAATTCAAAGCAAACTGACTAACCTAGTTAAAAATGCTTAAGAGGGATCCCACGTGAGTTCCTATATAGGATCACTTGTGTGTTTCTTCGAGGGTTTCATTATTGTTTTCTGCGAAGGAATCTACGAACAAGGGAACTTTGGAACGAGACTCTAAGGGAACACTGTACCGACGATCCCTTGTGGGATGCTTTCCCTTACGGGATCCTTCATCCATCGAAAATGATTTATATGTGTTCCTGTATGGGAAGCTGCGCGTGTTCCCTCATTATATTTTTTATGATAAAAATGTAAAAAAACTTAACATGCTGCGACGTAAATGTTTTGTCCCTTAATATATCGACGCCTCCCATTGATAAAATGTTTATTCAATTGTCAATGTTATAAAATTATAACCCAAAATTCAGTTTAATATGAAGTTAGTTCAATATTAGAATTATATGATTCCTATTGAAAACTCAGAATTATATAATGCTAACTCAGAGTTGGGTTTCATATAATTATTATCTTTCTCAGGATTCACAGTAATTTAATTTTAATTTAAATCATAGATTAAAAAGCATTTTTTTAACTTAAAGTTCGAAAGTATTGCAACTTATTATTATAACACTGTGTGACAGTGAAAATACACTTTTGTCGAGACTTGGTACAAGTTGTAGGTCTAGTAAAACTAAGAAAAATGGTATAGGAGAAATTTCCCATACACCCCGAAAATCTCATTTTATGGCCAAAAAACCGTTTTCGGGTCATTTTTTCTAAACGATTTTGCTAATTTTTATCCGATTTGCAATTTTGTTCTCTTGTTCGAAAGAGTAAAAACAGAGGTTTTCGACCATGCATTGCTAATTTTTTTGAAATATAAACTGACAAGACTACAGTCAAAAGAATTAGCATTTTTTGCATTTTTTTTGCATTTTTTCAACT
>WNHD01011747.1:0-10700 GCA_011057455.1 Ganaspis sp. Gsp50 | reverse complement strand
AATCAAATAAATTTTTATTAGAACCAAATAAAATTTATTTGGAACAAATAAATAATTTAGTTGGTTCTGAGACAAATATACCATTTCTCTGGGTGTACTAAAGTAGAAACTCGAAATCTGCAAACATTATTAGATTAGTAGCTTTTATAAAACTTACAGTAGGTAGTTTTATCCCATAACAATTCATTAGTATAATGCTATCAAGAAAATGTTTTAAAAAATCTGAGATTTTAGAATAAAGTGAAACTAAATCATTATGAAAAATATTGCAAATCTACTAATTAAACTTATTCTGATTGACAAAGCAAATCATTATTGAAGTTCAATTAATAAAAGTGTATAGTAATTATGTGCTTAGCTGTATTTTTGAAAAGAACTATTAATTTTTAGTCATGATTATTGATGGCGTGTACACCAGGCTTCGATTTCTGGCTGAAAAATAGCTTAAAGCTGTATAAACACACTGGCTTGACGCAAGAAAGCTGCGCGAGAAACGCAATCACAGGTAAAAGTGGGTTGACTCGCAGCTTCGTTAATTAAAGTTTAAGTTACTTTTCTGAGACCGGTGTCCATGTCATCATTGTATAAAAAAAAACCAAAGTGAGCAAATTTTGTATTGTTATATGGAGATTACAAATGAAATCACTATATCCAAAAGTTTTAAAAAAGGAGTTATAACTTGTCTAAACTAACTATAAATATTCTATTTACATATTATGACTTTACTAGTTTTAATTTAGAAAAAACTTTAAATTTCATATAAGTTATGCCAATCCAAAAAATCCAAAATGAAATAATCCCCTTTCGGAATCTCAGGATAGAAATTTAATGTTCATTTCTAAATATTTCTCAAAGATTAAAAGATGAAAAAATTTCGGGTGTATTTACAGGCTGAAAACAGGACGAAAATTTCCACGAGAGACATAATTTATTACAGACGATCTCTATTGATATGTTTTTCTTTAAACAAAAAATGGTAGCTTTCCAGTTTTAAAAATAAAAAAATTGGTTTCGGATGTAACATAGCAATAATTATTTTTACTTCTTTTTACCAATTTAAAGAGTACACAAATACGATTAATTACTTAAATTGAAAGTATACATTGAAACTCCTTAAAACAATGATTTAACGAATTATATTAATAAAAGACTCATTAATTTTTTAATCATCTATTTATTTAATTTAATGAATTAGTCTATGGAATCATTTATTTTAAATTTCTAAATTTTCAAACTCTACTAAAAAATTTGTAAAATCTACTAAAATAGAAATATCTTCTTAAACTATTAACAGTTTAGATTGACTATAAAATACATTAATAATCTATAATCTATACAATTTCTAAAATTTTCATAAAAGAGTAGGAAACTTTAACCAGTATGCTGCCGGTGTTTGGCAAACATCATTTAAGTTTAGATTTTCCAGCAGTCTACTGGTTAAACGAATATTTGGACCATTTTATTTGACCTGTGGTTTCTTATTCTTAAAACACTCGAGTAATAATTATATTTATTCGTTCATTGAGGAGACTTTTTAGGTCTTCATTTATACAGAATGCATATGTGAAGACAACAGTAATTCTGGGAACAATGGGTCGTATCTTCGAAAACAATGATAAACTAGGGATCAAAAGCGAAAAATGATACTTTTATAGTAGAACTTTATAAAAAAAACTCGCGCTTCCATTAAGTCTCTAAATTCACTCTCAAATTTGAGTTATGAAATCAAGAAAATACTGTTTTAGATTATTTTTCAATTCAAGGAGTTTCTTTTTCAAACGATAGAATTAATTTTGTTGAGACTTCAATGCGTTAATGGTCAATTATAATATTTAATACAATAATACGAATATAAACGATTTTTAGACATTTAGAAAGTAACATAATAATTGTATAATAGAAAATCCTAATTGTGAAGTTTGCATATTCTTTAATTATAATACATATCAGCGATATTGAATCTTATGCATGAACTGAATTACAAATTATTAATACCTATATTCAGAAAAATGTCCTTTTGATAAAGAAAGTTTTTGGACACATATAAAATTGCTTCTTATTTTAAAACACATGAATGACATAAGAAAGAATATTAATTTGCTCCTTAAAAGAATCTTTTCTTTAAGTTTCATAACAATAAATATATGCAAAATAAAAATTCATTAAATATATTTTCAAAAACAACATAAACATAAAATAATTGATCTAAAATAAGCAAATAAAGTAACAATATTAATTGTTAAAACTATTCTTTAATTACAAGTGCTACAGTTAAACATACTATTCTTTGCAATTTTATAATATCCATATATTTTTATTCAGAAAAATACCTTAAGAATATTTTAAATTGCACAATGTACTACATTAAGCTTACCAAAAGCTTGAGACCAACGTAAAATTCTATTTATATATATATATCTGCAGTTGGCTAATAAATAGTTAACTGAAGATATCCGCAAGATTGTGGTAGACTTACATTGTAATTATTCTAATTTTGAATAAAACCAAAATTAATTAATACTCTTCATGGAATACAGTTTTAGAATTATTAAACACTATGGAAAACATTTATTGTAATCTTAATAATATAGCGACCACATGTATAAAGTATTCCAAAAAAGTACTAATTAATTTTATTTAATGATACAGCCATAAAAACTTTATATAAAATGACTTTTGATAATCTTACACGGTACTCAGGAAGAAAGTTATTTTAAAGCAACAATGTAGACAACATTTATTTACTTAGGTTTATTGTATACATAAAAGCAAGACAAAATCACTTAAACTTATCCTTTATTTAAATCATTTATAAGTCTTACTGTATTCTTAAAGAGTTAATTTACAAAAAAATCCACGTGATCAGAAACATAATTATATTGAATCTCAGATTTTATTTATACTTTGAAACGAGAAAGGATTAACTATTTAAAATCATGTACAGTGAACTACCTGAGTAACTTCCCCCTCGCTATGGAACTTTGTCGTACTTAGCACCATTTTAAGTTTATTATACAACATGCTTTTTATGACCAATGAATTAAAAGTAGATAATTGACAAATAAGATGTGACATACACTGAGAAGAAATATTTGTTTCAACTAAAGATACGAAAACTGTTAAATCTCCCAACAATGAATAACATTTTAATATAAATATAATTGTATCCCACAAAGCATCGAAGTTAAGTCGGTTGAGAACTTCACAAATTTAACTTTAAGTCAACTCACTATTATTAAACAATAAATTATTAACTATGGAGAGTGTCGGAATAAGGAACAAAACTGATTCTAACCTTTTAACATATTTTAATTAATTAGAACTTGATTTAACATTTAGAATTGATGAATATTATTTACAAAATACTCAGCCACGAGGCCGAGTAAATTACACGAAAACGAAACACTTAAGCAGTGAATCATTAAAACAATTATTAGGTGGAGACGACTCCATCTTCAATAAAGAATTGTTTTAGAAAAATGAGGAGCACACCTGTCCTCCGGCGATTGCTCCAAAAATATTATAATTCACTTTTTTAACAAAGATAAGACCAACAATGATCCTCGTGCGAATACCAGACTATAGAAGTAACGGGATACCAGCGTTTCTTCAACGACGAGCGTTCAGAATTTTTTTGCGCAAGCGCGTTGAAATAATCTTGCTTCGATACTAAAGTCAATAGTTTCCATATCGACCACTGCGCATTAGTGTACCGACCGTTGATTAAGTATCCTGTCCAGATGGCGCGAGTGCGCTCACTACATCTCATAGTTCAAGATAATCGTTCACTTTGAAAGGTGAACAAGAAACAGAACAGCGTCTCTGGAATTACCGGACACTTGGTGAATTTGGCTCTTCTGGTTCTCACAAAGTTCGCCGACGATCATCGGTGCTTTTGCGTGTAAATAGATTTTTAAAAATTAGTGTCGAATTTATATACCAGTTTTAATTTATTCGCTTGACAAGTTAGCAGTGGAGACAAAACAGAATTCAATATATCAAAATGGAAATTATAAAATTAAATTAAACAAAAGAATAAAAACTCAGTTAATCCATGGTACAAGTTGACGAGGTTTTATTTGGATACACAGCATCCTAAATTGCGACTTCTATTCTGGTGTTTATTTTAAATTCGAATTTAATAAGTCGAAAAATTGTGCGTGGTGTTTACCACGTCACAACATATATAGGGTTCAGAATTTATAAGTTTAGTAAAACATTTTTCAATTTTTTTCTACCAGCCATTCTTTTTCTATAATTATTTAATTTTTACTTTGAAGGAAGAGAAGTTTTGGGTTCTGAAAGTTAAAGTCGTTAGGATCGGAAATTAAACGTGTTAACTTCGATGCTATCTAGATCAAGTATTATAATTCAAATTACTTAATTCAAAATATTGGTCTTTAAAAAGAAAGTTACTTATTTAGATATAGAAATAGTATGTACTTTCAATTGAAAAACAAACATTATTTTATGGTATATAATTATTCAATTTAAATTGAGGTGTATATAGTCAAGCGCCACGTTATGCAGTGGTCATTCAAAACTAAAGATATATAAAATGAAATCTAAAGTACTCTCTAATTCTGCATCAGTCAAATATCAATGGTTCTCAGTCAATATTAACTAATTCTCAGTGGCTTAGTTTTCTTTATTTCACCAGTCAAATATCACTGAAGTTCAGTGATATTTCATTGATTGCCAGTGGAAATTGAGTCAGCATTTATATTGAATAAATCAGTCAATCTACTATATCTACTGCCGGTTAACATGTTTCACTGATTTTTCAGTCACATTCTACTGACAATTAATGAAATTTGAAATGTGTCAGTTAAAAATCTCACTGAATGAGCAACTCATAGTTTTCTTTATTTCATCAGTCAAATTTGACTGATTCAAAATTAAGAGTGTTTTGATTCATAAATACGCCCCATATTCTAATACACTTAATGATGCTATAAAATGGAATAAAAGTGAGTATTTTTCGTTCGGTGGGTGCGTTTTGTCGAACGGTTGATTAAAATCAAAATGCGATATTCCCTCCAGGTTTCAGGTATTAAAGTAATTCAAGTAAACAGATTGCAAGATGTTTGTATAAGTTTGCGTTGCGGAGTGATTAGAGTGTTGGATTGCATTGTAAAGTGCAAAAGATTGTAAGGTAGAGGGTTCGAGTTCCTGGTAATGAGAATATTTTAATTCATAAGTTAAATTTTAAGCACAGTATTGTGGTAGTAAAAATAAAATATAATTAAGACAGTTCGAGAATATTTAGGGTACAAATTGTAAATAATGAAATTGTACAATAAATATTGTATATTAAAGCAATTCTAAAATATAAAATAAAATAAGAAGAGAAAACAAATAGTTCGGTAGAATCATCAGTAACAAAAATTGGTTAAGATTAAAAGAAGATTGATATTAATGATAAAAGAAACCTTTGTCACTTTTAAACCAAGAATTTGCATTTTATAGTATCATGCTCTGAAATAAATTATTATCTTTCTATAAAAATTCTCTTTACTTTATTTTACAGAATTTTCATTTAAGTAATTAGATATTCATTTCTTTTGATAATAATTTATATTTAAAAAATGTCATAAAAACGAAAGTATCTGATATCAAAATAATAAAATACCTTTTTGGCCTAGCTGCACGGAAAGTATGTCATTTCGGGCACATAAAGCGGGCGCAAAGTAACCTATTGCCGCCCGATAAAGGAACATCGGTCGCAGGGTAGCGAAATTTGGCCCAAGTGCGCAAAATGCACTTTTGCGCCCACTTAATTGCCTTTAGGGCGCACAATTAAATTTTGTTCCCATAGGACCCGACTTGGCTTCCGCTTGCAATCAAATTGTTCAAAATGCATTCTACTTTCATATATGTACATTAGTTTCTTTATTATTATACGGTATTTGCATCTTGTTCCCTCAATTATATACTTTCCATGCAGGTTGGAAAAAAATGTTGTTCGCACCACGGGCGCAAAGGTGATTGCAGCAAGGGCGAGATTGGGAAAACCTCTTCTACCTTCCCAATCTCGCACCTACTTTGCGCTCTTGATACGAAAATAAGTAATTTGAAATGTGGTAAATATGTCTTTGGTTGCAGAGAACCAATATGTAATTGATTTCGTATTATTTTTCCTTCAGTTTGAAAGTTCAATCTTATAGATAGATTAAAATTTTACAAAATAATTTGATAACTCGTGTGGAAATATTTACGAGAAATAACTGATATCATCAGGTGTCGGATGTCTTTTTGTAACGTTTCGCGTGTATTTCTGAGCGACGATCCTCTTGAAAATTTCTTATCTTTCATATTATACGACATATATCCAAATGATTACATTATCAAATTTTAGAGTAATATTTTTGAATTGTATTTACACTTTATTGTAGTGAAAATATGTATATTTTCAAAAACATACTCGTATAATCACGAGGATTTTCGCGAATAGTTTTACTAGAAAATTTTCTCGAAAATACGAGCAATATGTTTAAAAAAAAGGGCTTTTTCGAATCACTAGCAACATTCTGAGTGAATTTTCAAATGTATTTTCACCCTTAATTTATCGTAAATATTTTCACATAGAAAGCTTTAAAACAGTACTAAATGCAACAATTTTAACTATATTATTGGTAGTTTGAAAATTATCGATCACTCCGAGTCAATTAAAATAAAAATAAAAGAAACAACTTTTTTACGTACAATCGATAATACGATACGAGGTATCGATACGATATTGAGATACAATATCGTACCTCAAAATATTTTAAAACTACTTTTAACGTTCTGAAGAGGACTGCAGAGGACTGCAGTGCAGGTCGAAACGTAAAAAAGTTGTTTCTTTTATTTTTATTTTAATTGACTCGGAGTGATCGATAATTTTCAAACAATAATAAAAATTTACCGAGTGATAAATTCATAATTATAATTTTATCTATAAGTAAAATAAGCTTCAAAAGATATTTTAGACCTTGTGATCTCTTGTAAATTAATGATTTTAGAATTGTTTAAGAAATATAAATAATATCTAATCAAGAGATTAAATTAACGTGATTTTGTTTTACTTGTATGTATACAGTAAACCTATGTAATCAAATTTTCTGCCTATTTTTACTTCACAATAATTTTATTCCGTACCACCATCATTTAAGTATATGATGCAGTTTGAGATATATTTGAAATTTTTCTTTCATTATTGTGTTAAAATTGACAGAAGATTTATATAAATATTTTACTATATTGGCCTATACATTAGTAGGTAAACTAATTCCATTAAACCTAACTTAGAAAGTTGTTAGAAACAACGAAATATTTTTAAAACAAAGTATCGTTTTAAAAGGAAATAATTATATATATATGCATGAAGATATATTGATAAAACTCATGTTCCTGTCATCGAAATACTAACATTTAACATAGATATAGCTGCGAGAATTTTGATTTTGAAAACAGTATTGCCTGTTTGTGGGAAAAGTTCTGTAATCTTTCTGGTAGCAATCGTGGTGAAAAATCAAAAGTGAAATCTATTTAAAACTCTAGTAAAATATCCTTACAAAGTTGAGCTGAGACGCTTAAGTAAAAACTACTTAAATGGTAAAGTGCAAGGGAATAAAGTAGTATGAACGTTATTTCTCAGAGATTGCGAAATCTAGATATATTCAATGTCCGTTAAAAATGACATTCTTAAGCGCTAAAGTTTTTAAAAATAACTAGATATTACTTAATTGAGGGGTTCCACGCAATAACAGTTTAGGCGCTTAACGTGTTATTGTATGGGACCCCTAAATTGTAAGCAATTAAAATAGTAGAATAGAAAATAATTTTTACCTAACTAGTTGAACTCAACATCTTAGGTGTATTTTACTGAAATGTTCAATAGATATCACTTTCACTTTTTCTCCTTGCTGTAATTTTAAGTATTTATATTACGGTATCTTATATTTCATTTCTCTGATGAAAATGCCTCTACAACTACATTTGTTCATTTAAAATTTGTTCCTACACAGAAAAAAGTGAGCCTTCATTTCATGAAACCCAACCTATAATATTGTATTTATACATAAAAACGTCATAACAATTATGACCTAAAAATTGTGTTGATAATATTCTAGAAGATTCAGCACCAAAAGCGATGATGCTCTTGCAATTAAAGGTGAATCCAACAGTGTGTTTTACCGCCGTGAACATCATGTGTTTGAACCATGTCTTACTTATCTTAAGAGAAGAACTATTTCACTTGTTTATCACGAAGAGATTTAATACTATTCTCATATGAATTTAAGCTTAAATATGTAAATGAATTTAATTGTTATAAAAGATTAAGACAGTTTCATAAAATAAAGGCTCACTTTTTTTCCGTGTACATTTCCTGATTAAATTCTTTCATCTAAAAAAATATGTAACATAAATATTGTAATTAGTACAAACATATCATTGTATTAATTTTTGTAAAGACAGTAGTTTTTCGTTTGAAAAAGAGACCATAGCTATTGTAAAGAGGAATAATGGCTCTTCCAAAAATGAAGCTCACAATGTGACTCGAATAAAAAAATGTAGATCTACAGTTGCTTTCGAAAACTTAATATACATGTGTAACTTAATTTGTTTGATATTCAATTATGTACAAAATTGATTCATCTTGATATGTATAAATTAAGAATTTCGAAATGGTAGTTAAACTCTATATAATAAATAAAATATAAACCCTTCGGAAAATATATCTGAAAATGTAACTTGTTAAAAATAATTTAATGAACTTACTCTATACACAGGTTGCATTTTTAGAAATATCTGATACCAAAATGACCAATTATTGCACAAGTATTTGTTGCCGAACCAAGTAACAGTCAATAAAATTGATGAATGCGTAATTTACAGACATAATGGAAAAATATATAGGTATTATTAAAATTAACAGAATAATTATATCGAACATAATAAATATATTTAAGAATTATCTAATTTGTATACTAAATTAATTTGTTAAATGAAAGAAGACCAGTTCAACAAACCGTATCTTTCATAAAAATAAAAATATTTAAGAAATTTTAACAAGGATCCCAAAACACCCTTAGCAAACATTTAATCGGCTACGAACATTTACGTCTTATAAATGGAATTTACTCATCTAGTAGCCGAATGTAGATACACAATCTAATTATAATTATATTGACCACTAGCAAAAATACGTATATTTAAAGGTAAATCAATATAATATTATATCTTACAATTTTCATAACATATTTATCTACAAGTGTACTCTTATACTCAATATTTTCTGTCATCTTCATATTACATTGCATCAAAGAATTTATTATAACCTGCTCATAAAAGATCCTACACGTGTTGTATATATTCAAATATGTGAATAATATTTTTAAATTAAAAAACTTTATTCTCTTTTATTTAAAGTCGCTCAGAAGATTTAGATCACCCTCAAATTTCTGGGAAATCGTCGAAAGTGATAATCTGTGAATTTATGAGAGTTTTTTTGCAGATCGACAATTATTTAAGGAGACATTCATATAGAACGTTGCACAAATTTAGATTTATTTTGACCTCTACCATACCCAATGTTGTACTTTTTACATTGTAAAAATTAAAATTTAATATAGGATGTTGCATTTTACAGACCCCACTCTCCCCTAGAACGCAACGTTCGTTATGGATGACCCCTTTGTGCAATTTCATAAAAATCACCTTATATGGCTTACGTAATTGAAACTTCATTTTTTTTCATTAACTTTTTCACGCGAATTATTACACTTAAGCCCAGAGCGTCTAATCTGGTTCTTGACAGAACCTAAAAAACCAAAAGTTTGTAACTAGACTTTTCTCGTAATAATAATAACAACAAATTATTCCGCCAAAGTCTTGTCGTCTAGTACAAATTAGTCACAAAATTTACTCAGTAATGTCGGGCGCCAGTCCCACCGATGGGACAAAGATAAACTCAAAAAAAGATAAAGATAAGGAACTAAATTCCTAAAGATAAAGATACGGTAACTATATTACCAAAGATACAATAAAGATAAACTTGAGAACTAAATTCTCACTAAATAAGGCTAAACCTCAAGGGAACTAAATTCCAAAAGATACATAAAGAAAAAGATAAAGAAAAGAAACCAAAACTTGGAACTGAGAAATGACCAAAACAACTCTAAACTTTTGCCGGCAGCTCAGAAACTCTTAGTTTCAAGGAATAGAGCGTCGTGGTTCGTAGAAATAACACTCACTCTGTTTTAATTGAAATTCACAATAATTTTATTTAATCATTTTTTTTTTACTTAATTAGTTTTACACAGATTATTATTTTGCCATAAAAATAGGGGGGGGGGGTTAACAAAATTGAGGGGAGTTGGGTGACTAAACTCAGTCACTCTTTCTTTAAATTCTAAATTCTAAATTAGGCCTTACAATTACAACATCAAGGTTATGTTGGCTCTTTTGGCACTATTCTCGGGTCTTTCTTAATTCGGTTCGGAGGTCAGCCGCCACTTTTCGTCGCATTCTTCGCCAGAGTATATTTGTTTTACAAAAAAAATTACTTTATCATTTACTAAATAACAATACTAATTTATAACAATAAAAAAAAGGGGGGGGGGGGGGGTTAACAAAATTGAGGGGAGTTGGGTGACTAAACTCAGTCACTCTTTCTTTAAATTCTAAATTCTAAATTAGGCCTTACAATTACAACA
>WNHD01011742.1:0-11987 GCA_011057455.1 Ganaspis sp. Gsp50 | reverse complement strand
GAAGTTCAGATTTGTTGAGGTTCTTTTTCACCGTAGTTCATAGTTGTTGCAGATAATTTTGATTAAGATTCGTTTTCGTTGCAGCTCATATTTGTTGAGGTTCATTTTTGTTGCAGTTCATTTTTATAAGGTTCTTTTACGTTACAGTTCATATTTGTTGAGGTCCATTTTCGCCGCAGTTCATATTTGATGAAGATCATTTTCGTTGAGGTTCGTTTTCGTTACAGCTCATATTTGTTGAGGTTCATTTTTGTTGCAGTTCATTTTTTATAAGGTTCGTTTACTTTACAATTCATATTTATTGATGCTCATTTTTTTGGTTCATTTTCGCTGTAGTTCATATTTGATGCTGGTCATTTTTAGATATCATTTTCATTATTTCTGTATAGACATTAAAAAGTGGAATAAAACTTGCGCTGAAAATGTTTTAAATTTAAAAATTGATATTTTTTAATGTTAGTTCTTTGGGGAAAAATTTTCTATATTAAAAAATGAATCGATTGACCTGTATAAAGTTTATATATTATCAAAAATGAAATAATCTTGTTTTGTTGTTTTGACATTTATTTTTGACATTTAATATTGTTTCTCTATGAGGATTGAGGAAACAAAATTTTCATGAAATGAACATAATTTTCAACTGGTTAGGTTATGTTGCGGATGGACAATAGCACCTTATTGGACAACTAAAAGAAATTTCAGCTTGTCATTAGAACTTATTATCTATACCGCGTATATAACTGTACCCATACTTTTTTCCGGTAGTAATTCAATTTCTAACGGATACAAAAATTTCCTTTTGTGAAGAATGTGAATAATTTGATTTTCGAATACATTTTTTTAAAGAGATCACAATAATAGCATTGATACATACAGTGTTACGGGATGACTTTTATTTCTTTTTATGGACATTATTTTGGTACCTGTTGGAGGCAGGGTTTATGTTTAAGATTTTGAGGCTGGTGCCTGTGAGAATAATATAAATTGACTTTCTTGTTGTTTAGCTGAGAATTGACAAAGGTGTTTCGGTTCGAGTTGGACAACTGAACGCGGATTTTCGTGGATGGGTCCTCTCCAAGTGACCAGATGGATAAAGTAGGTCAAACTCAGGAAAGAATCACACTTTTGCTCCGCTTCCTGTATAGAGAATGAGGCTCTTCGCTGTACAAGTGACGCCGAGTGAATAAAGAACACTATTGTTAAGAGATATAATTATAATTTTACATGTGACCCTTCGCATGTCGGTTGGCCTTTGAACAATCAAGAAAATTCTTTCTAATGAGAGTCCACACGGAACTTAATTCATGCATAAATTTTTATTGAATGGCGTAAATTTAGGTTAGGTAAATATATGTATATACTGAAAGCTGAGTTGGAGCGCCTTAACAGTTCCTTTAAATGACACTATTCTTTCTTCTTTTCTCCCCATTTGGCCTCATTCATTAAAAAAACAAATGAAGTGTCATCTTTTGTATTTTTAAGCTTTCAGTGCGTTTTTATTTGAATTAATAAAATATAATGCAACTTGGAACACATGAGTCACAAGTTTGATGTATGGTACAAATTCAATGAATAATATTTTTTGTTACATAAAATTGCAATAATAATAATTCTAAAAAGTGGGCGCGTTTTGTTTTAAGGATAATTATAATTTAAAGTATTCTACGTTTTTGGGGGTTCAACATTTTTTTAATTTGGAAGCAATGAAGTAGAGAATGTAACTACATGTAACAGTTGTAGAAACATTAAACGAAATTTCAGTAGAACAGAGAATGTAACTAAAAGTTACTAGAAAAACTAACTGCAAGTTGCTATAAAAAGGATCTAAAAGAGACTAGAAAATGCAATTAAAAGTGACTACAACAGGTAACTAAAAGTTGTCAGAAAATACACCAAAAATTATTAGAAAAGACAAGAAAATTACTAGAAAAGGGATTAAGAGTTACTGAAAGAGGCAGCAAAAAGTAAAGGTGTCAAAATATGATAAAAAGTAGTAACTAGAACCTCGTATTGAGTAGAAATGATATTTGAATGAAACTAGATAAGTTATATTATAATTAAAAATAGTAATTAGAAAATTTACTAAAAAATGTTACTAAAATGAAAATTAACTAAAATGAAATGTAATTAAATTGAAATGTAACTAAAATGTAACTAAAAGAACACATTTTCTTAGTAACTCATCTTATTTCAAAACATTTTGTTGGAAACAAGTTTTTTGAATTTTAAATTATCACAAAGTAGATTTTAAACTTTGCATATTACAAAATCGTGTTTTAGTGTAAAAATTGTGACTAAAATAAAAGCTACATGAAATGTTACTTTTCACAATGCAACTAGAAAAATACTAAGAAAAAATAACTAGAAAAGTTTGTGAAAATGTATCAAGAAAAATAATTAGAAAAGCTATCGGAAAAGAAACTAGAAAAAATAATTAGAAAAGTTACTACAAAAGGAGCCAAAAAATAACTGGTAAAATTACCAGGAAAGAAACAAAAAACTATAACTGTAAAAGTTACTAAAAAAGTAGCAAGAAAAATTAACTATTAAAGTTACCAGGAAAGAAATAAGAAAATATAACAAGAAAACTAGCAAGCAAAAATAACTAATAAATACATTTTTAAAAAAATTACTAAAAGAGTTACTGGAAAAGTAACGTAAAAAATAACTAATAAATTTGTCAGAAAAGCATCAAGAAAAAATGAATAGAAAAGTCACTAGAAAAGTATCAATAAAAAATAACTAGAAAATAATTTTTTAGAAAATTAGCAGAAAAGTATTAGAAAAAAATAACTAGTAAAAATAACTAGTAAAAATAACTAGTAAAGTTATTAGAAAAGAAACAATAAAATATAACTAGAAAATTTGCTTGAAAAGTAACAAGACAAAATAACTAGAATGTAAATTACTCAAAAATTAGTAGGAAAGTTATTAGAAGATTAACAGCAGAAGATAACTAGAAAAAATAAATAGAAAATATAACTAGTCAAGTTACCAGAACAGAAGCAAGAAAAAATAGAAAAGTTACTAGAAAAGTAGCAAGAAACGATAGAAAATAACAAGAAAATAAATAGAAAATATAGTAGAGAAGTAGCAAGCCAAAATATCTAAAAAAGTTACCATAAAATAAAGAAAAAACTGACAGTAAGAGTTACTAGAAAAGTATGTACCAGGAAACAATAACTAGGAAAAATAATTGAAAAAAATATCTAGAAAAGTTCTTATAATACTCACTAGAAAAGAAATTATTAGAAAATACTGGTAGAAAGGGGAAAATTTATTAAAAAGGATGAAAGCCACTGAGACAACTAAGTCATTAGAAAAAGGGACTGGATAAAATGTTTACAAAATTTTACTATCGAAGTGACTCAGAAATTTCATAGAAAAGAAACTATTACTATATTAGAAAAAGATTTAGATGCTACAAGCAAAAATAACTAGAAGAATTAATAAAAGAAACCAAAAAATTAATAAAAGGAACTACAAAAGTTGCTTGAAAAAGAGCAAAAAATTTACCAGTATGCGTAACGAAAAATGTTACTAGAAATTGTTAGCTTGGTACTATGCTGGTGCTATCTTGGTGCTATTTTGGTGCTACCTTGATACTATCTTGGAGCTACTTGGTACTATATTGGTGTTAACTTGATACTATCTTGGAGCTATCTTGGTATTATATTGGTGCTAGCTTGGTACTATCTTGGAGTTATGTTGATGCTATATTGGTGCTATCTTGGTGCTATCTTGGTACTATATTGGTGCCAGCTTGGTACTATATTAGTGCTATCTTGGTACAATATTGGTGCTAGCTTGGTACTATTTTGGAGCTATCTTGGTACTATATTGGTGCCAGCTTGGTGCTGTCTTGGTCCTATATTGGCGCTATATTGGTGTTATCTTTGTATTATATTGGTGCTAGCTTGGTACTATCTTGTAGTTATGTTGATGCTATATTGGTGCTATTATGGTGCTAGCTTGGTACTATCTTGGTGCTATCTTGGTGCTTTCTTGGTGCTAGCTTGGTACTATCTTGGTGTTATCATGGTACTATCTTGGTGCTATCTTGGTGCTTGCTTGGTGCTAGCTTGGTACTATCTTGGTGCTATCATGGTGCTTGCTTGGTACTATATTGGTGCTAGGTTGGTACCATCTTGGAGCTATCTTGGTTCTATATTGGTGCTACCTTGGTGCTATTTCGGTGCTAGCTTGGTACTATATTGGTGCTATCCTGGAACTATATTTGTACTAGCTTGATGTTATTGTCGTATCAGCTTATATTAATGTTACAAAGACCCAGACTTGGTTCCATCTTGGTTTCTCAATACCATACTGCTGGTTTAACGTTGACTTCACGTCAGCTTACATATAACTTGGAACTATACTAGTACTAGTAAGGCGCTACCATGGCACTATTGTGGTATTAACTTATTATTAATTGAGCACCTATTTAATGCTCTTTACTCCAAAAAATTCAGAGAGTCAGGGCTTCTGCCCTGAAAATCGAAGCGCCAAGTTCCGGGAGACGTTGAACTGAATAAGTTGCTGTCGCTAAATTTACGCTTCATCACCTAGAAGTATTCTTGTTGATCGGGAGAAGCCGTTCAAGTATTTTCAATTAAGACCTTTCATCGATTAGAAAAGTGAACTCTTTGTCGACACGCAAATTGTTCTTGATAGAAAAGCACAACAAACTTCTGTAACATGCTACCCGCTAACAAACCTACTATTTTCCAAAACTTAGACTCAAATTTGTACATGAAATTCTATCCTGGCGCAAACTGGAGGCAGCCGAGTTGGCCAAAATACGAAATCAGATTGTTCCTCATTTGCGCTTACATTAAAACTTGATTCAAGCTAAGCTCAAAATTGAATTCTGGCAACCAGTCCAGAGCCATCACATCAAAAAATGCATTTAAGTACGTCTTTATATCAAGTTTCATAAAAATCAGTTGGGGGATTTTTTCGGAACTCCACTCTTCTTTTGGTTATAGCTTGATGCTTCTTAGGCGCCATCTTGGCACTAGCTTGGCGCTGCCCTGGCGCTCTCCTATCCCTATCTTGGAGCTACTTTTAACAATTCGAATATCATCTTAACGCTAGTGCAGTAAATGTTCAAAATTACCTTAAAAAAGGAAAATTTTCCTTATTTTCATCAGGAAAAGTCTTTAAAAATAAAAAAGAGGAGGTGGGCAAGAAGGCAGCAGATTCTGCCTCGTCATGGATTTCCATAATTTCCAATTAGTACACCAGTCGGTAGCTGCACCTACGTTGCCTTCACCTCATCACCGTTTACTTGCTGTATCCCACAGCAGGAGAACTATCCAGTACATATATGAATTCACACGAGTGTTTACGTGCCTTTTATATGCACAAATATTAAGTATTCTCGAGAGCGCAAATAGTATGGGTGCAACAACACCCTGAAAGTGAACGAGCGCATTTGCCGAGTACGTGAGTATATAGGGTTATGCGTACGCTTACGTATTTTTAAATGTGTGGGTGAACGGTGGCAGGCCACGTCTGACCAGCGTGCCACTTTCACTACTTCACATTTAGGTCATCGCATCCACTGTAGGGGGTTTTCCGAGCTGCTCAATTTAGTAACGTGACAAAAGAATAGTCCCCCCGATTTCTTTCATAAAATTCTTTCTATTCCACCTGCGTAATTTACAACATCCAAACTGATTCAAAACAAATGATAACGCATGTAACTGAATAGATTTTTCTATTCAAATGTGTAGGAAAACAAACATATATGTAAACATACAGGATGATTTATAATAGCAGTTAGAAATAAATTTATTAAAGTTTAGACGAAATTCCGACACTTGATTTCTTTTCCAACTACATATGCGGATTTTTGATAATAAAACAAAAAAAAATTGTGTCTGAAAAAAAGAAATAATTTTTAAAATTCGGGCTAGTAGATTACTACTTTTTAACAATTATTCTGAATCACCCTGTACACGATTTCCAAGAAATATTGCCGATATTTTACGTTAATTATATTGAACGCTGGCGTAATTTGCATAATTTTCAGTGGTGGATATTTTAAAAAAATAAATAACATTCACGACGAATTAGAAATTAGTTGAATAGAAACTTTTACAAGAGATGGAAAATATACATTTTAATACAATCCTTTCATGTGTGCCACGTGTAATCTAATGAAAGGTTTACTTCTATCGAATTTTTCATGTTCATAGAAACTATTCACATTCGACCTTGATGCTACTTTCGCCCAACTCTAGTGTCAATTGCGGAACGCAATGCAGCATCCAGTTGGACGCGGATCACGTAAACTTGTTTATTTATCTTTAATTCATTTCAATTATTCTATGGCAACCATTATAAGCAGAGACATAGAGACAGGTACTGATTTAATTAAAGGTGGTTTTTAATGAAATAATAATTCGATTAATGATTAAATCAAACGTACACACAGACAGATAAACAGACACAAAGAAATACACTACGATACACACAAATGCACAAGAAGCACATAAAAAACAGGCTAGTACCTAAAAGCACACAAAAACATCTGCTTACACTGCAAAAAATGGTGTCCTAAAGGTGGAACAAAAGTGTCTTATTTGGTCAAAAGTGTCTTAAACTAAGACATTTTTTGTGTCTTAGTCACCAAATATGTCTTAATTTAAGACGTTTTTGATCAAAATAAGACACCATGTTTTTGTAGTGTACAAGCAAAAACACAGGACTTTAGAAGCCCCGTGTGGAAATTCTATCTTGGCTCTAGCTAGGGCCAAGAATTGAATCCTGGCCCCATCTTGGGCCAAACTACATTTTCCAAACTCTAAATGAAACACCCAACCAGGTTGCCGCCTAGTTTGGCGCCAAGGTTCAGCCAAGTTTCAAACTAGGGCCAACCTTGGGCCAAGTTCGAATCTTGGCGTCAAACTAGGCGGCAAGATGGCCAGGTGTTTCAAAACAATGTTGGCCTAGTTTGCAAATTTCCACCCGGGATACAAAAAGCCACACAAACTTACAAAAAGACACATAAACATACAAAAAGACAGACATACATACAAACAGACACACAAACGCACAAAAAGATACACAAACATACAAAAAGACACACAAACATACAAAAAGACACAAAAACTTACAAAAAGACATACAAACATACAAAAAGACACAAAAACTTACAAACAGACATACAAACATATACAAAAAGACACACGAACGCACAAAAAGATACACAAACTTACAAACAGACACACAAACATAGAAAAAGACACACAAACGCACGAAAAGACACACAAACATACAAAAAGACACACAAAGTTACAAAAAGACACAAAAACTTACAAAAAGACATACAAACATACAAAAAGACACACAAAGTTACAAAAAGACATATAAACATACAAAAAGGCAGACAAATAATACACAAAAATACAAAAAGACACAAAAACTTACAAAAAGACATACAAACATACAAAAAGACACACAAAGTTACAAAAAGACACATAAACATTCAAAAAGACAGACAAATATACAAAAAGGCTCACAAAAGTACAAAAAGACACAAAAACTTACAAACAGACACACAAACATAGAAAAAGACACACAAACGCACGAAAAGATACACAAATATACAAAAAGACAGACAAACAAACAAAAAGACACAAACATACAAAAAGACACACAAACTTACAAACAGGCATACAAACATACAAAAAGACACACAAAGTTACAAAAAGACACATAAACATACAAAAAGACAGACAAATATACAAAAAGACTCACAAAAATACAAAAAGACACAAAAACTTACAAAAAGACATACAAACATACAAAAAGAGACAAAAGCTTACAAACAGACCTACAAACATACAAAAAGACACACAAACGCAAACAGACCCACAAACATAGAAAAAGACACACAAACGCACGAAAAGATACACAAACATACAAAAAGACAGACAAACATACAAAAAGACACACAAACATACAAAAAGACACAAAAACTTACAAACAGACATACAAACATACAAAAAGACACACATACTTACAAAAAGACACAAAAACATACAAAAAGACACAAACACTTACAAAAAGACATACAAACATACAAAAAGACACAAAAACTTACAAAAAGACATACAAACATATAAAAAGACACACAAATACATAAAAAGACACATAAACTGATAAAAACGCATAAACACATACAAATGCCCAGCAACACCCACATGCAATGACAAACAGACAAGAACACACAAATACTCACAGGCACACACAAAAAAATAAGAACAAACTCGTAAACAAATATACATACACACAAGCACATACGAACGCTCAGAAACACTCCCCCTATATAAAAACATACTTAAACTCATAAAATCATACAAACACTAATAAGCGCACAAACATAATAAAAATGTACTTAAAAACACATAGAGGCGCACACAAACACATAAAAACACTCCCAAAGACAATAAAACACTCACAAACACTCACAAACTCTCACAAGCACACAAAAACACTAATAAATACACACACATGATTATAACTGCACAATATCATTAAAGCACATTTGATCACACACATGCGCAGGAATATCTACTGCATTATTAGTAATTAAAATATATTCACACACACACACACTCGCAAATAGAGCTGTTCAGTTCTTATGAACGTTTCGAGCGAAAGGATGCAATTCTGTGTGAAATTATTACACTTTCGCATACACACAGGCACACACATACACACAAATAAAGCTGTTCAGTATTTATGAACATTTTGAGCGAAAGAATGCACTTTTGTGTGTCACACACACAAAAACAAACACACAAATACACTCAAATACACATAAATAGAGCTGTCTATTTGTTACAGAAGTTTTTAACAAAAGAAGGCACTTCTGTGTGTCGACACACAGAAGTAATAATGATCATTATTACAGTTGCATGACGCAGACAATCACATACACACATACACATGCATACACACGTTTACACACACTCGCACCCATAAAAATAAAGCTGTTTTTTAATGTACGATTTTAAGGAAAGACGGCACTGGAACGTTTCATTATTACACTTTTACAAACACACACACACATTCATATACACATATACACTCAAATACACATTAATAAAGGTGTTTAGCTTTTTTTTTTAGAAATTTTTAACCAAAGAAGGCACTCCACTGTGACATTATTACACTTTTATATACACACACACACACACACACACATACCCACACATACACACACATACATACCCACACATACCCACACATACACACACATGCCCACACATATACACACATACATACACATGTATTCTATGAGGAATTTCCATAGAATGTTCCTAAGTGGACAAAATGGCAGAGTAATGGAAGATAATCGAGATAATCAATTTTTTTACAAAGAAGTATAGATTGATGAATTTGGCTAATTTTAAAATGAATTTTTTATTTCCTTAAAATTATTTTGAATTTAATGTAATTTCTAAGCTATGGGAGCGATAATTGAGGTTTTCCCTTGGGCTTTTCGTGTAGAAGAGAATGGAATCTTTAAGAGTGACGACGACAAAGTGAAAATATTACTTTTTGTGTAAACTATGTAAATAATGTGTCTTGCGCATTCATAACGAGTATTGGTGAACACTTATCTCCACAGTTTCTGCAATAAATTTCCTCGAATATCTCTTTGCTGTAAATCTTTAGCGATGGGCACAATGGATACTTTCGTGCCGTTTATTGCCTGTATATATATTGCTACTGAGATGCACCGTTATAAAATGCACAATCTGCGGTGACGATAAAAACTTTACTATAGTGAATCACAAAAGAGCTAAAAACAAAAACAGATTAGTTACCATATTCCCAAAAATGGTCTAATGAAAATCATAAAAAGTACTTTTGATTACAATTTAGTTCACTCTCGAGTTACATTTTTATTTAAACGAATAAATGCACCGATTTGTATACATACATATAGATATATCCACATACATACACACACACATGAACACACGCAAATACACACATATACTATAAATTTGAATTTGCTCTTTAAATACTCATTTACTTAAATAAATAATGCATTCGTGTGCATTAATGTGCAGAGATACATGCCTACAGATACATCAACACACACACATACACACACACTTGCATACACATATACAGAAGAACACATATACACAAACAGAAGAAATCACACATAAAAACTTTAAAATAATCAAGAAAGTCTAGTACGTTTTTATCATTGATCTACAGAAACACTCACACAAATTGAAGTCCACAATATTATTTTTAAGATACTTGTACATACAGAAATTTACATACATATTTGAAAATATATCTATTTACATACTAACTAAAGACTATTAAAATATTATTACACACACTCGCGCGCTTTCTTATACACACACATACACTTTTCTTTGTGTGTGGAGAAACATAAATAGAATTTCATAACACTTTGTGTGTGTAGGTAGATGTGGATACGTGAATATGTTGTGGAGTTGGATTTTAGAATTATGTGCCTGTGTATGTGTGTTTGTGTCTGTGTCTGAGTCTGTTAATAATAATAATAATTTTGTGCTTTAGTATTAAGGTATTTTTTATGTAATTGTGGATCTATATAACAGTTATAAGAATTATAATTTTCTGGAGTTTATTATTGTGGTATTTATTATTCGTTTAAGTGTATGTGTGATAATTGTAATGTTGTGAAGTATTCGCGTGTACTTACGTGTAAAAAGTGTGAATGTGAAACTATAGAAAAACTTTTTTCCCTTAAAATCGTTTGTAAAGAAAATTGTGGAGTTGTGTGTATATTTAAATGTACGAATATTTCTGTGTTTATGTGTGTGTCAATGTGTGTGTATACATTAATGTGGTCAATTTAGTTTCAAGTTCTAAAGCAGCGCATTTTTCGGTATAACACACACACACACACACACATGCACACTCAAACCTACACACAACTCCACAATCTACTCTCTAAATTTGAATTAGTGAAAAATCATCCACCAATTTGAATTACTAAGCATTTTTGCTAATTTTTAGTAAAATTTCACTAATTGATTTAGTATTCTCTATTAAAGTTTTAGTGAAAGTTTACTAAAAATAAACACAAAATAAAATAGCTGTTTTTTCCGACAGACCAGACTAGTATTTTGAGTCGCTGAATCCGAATACGAGGTCAAAATTCAAAAGTTACTTCGCGTTTTCTTTCTAGTCCCGAAAACCAAGAAATTTAAGTTTAAATTGTTGTAGAATTTGTTTAATCTCTATAAAAAGGGCAAAATTCACAATATTGTAATCTTTGAACTATTACCTTTAATTTGAGCCCAGAAAACTTAAAAAATATTCAGTGGTTCTCAAGATATGACTCCAAACGTCAGCGCATGTAAATCGGCCAAGCGCTTAAAAGCGCTAAAATCTCAGTTTAGCCGATTTACAATCGCGGACGTTTCGAGTCATATCTCGCGAACTACTGAATATTTTTTTTATTTTCTGGGCTTAAATTAAAGCTAATACTTCAAAGATTACAGTAGTATGAGTTTTGCACTTGTCATAGAGTTTATACAAATTCTACAACAATTTAAACTTAAATTTTCTGTTTTTTTAGGCTAGAAAGAAAACGCAAAGTAACTTTTGGATTCTGATCTCGGATTCGGACTCAGAGACCAGAAATACGTAAGAAATTACTTAAGTCAGGTAAATCGGACAAAAAATATTTTGTGAGGCTGTGTATAGTAATATAGAGCTATAGTAGGATATTTACACTTTTTGCACACACACGCAGGCACAAAAATAGGAGTTGTTTTAAGGACGTTCATTCGATTCAACATAACCTCAAACTGAAAATTAGTTTTTATTACGAAATAAAAAATTAAATAAAATAAATTTTATAAAAATTCGAAAGATCCATTTATACAATTCTCATAAAAAATTAGATTTAGTAAAAAATCATTATTATATTATTAGATAACAACGAATTTAATTCA
>WNHD01011741.1:0-11038 GCA_011057455.1 Ganaspis sp. Gsp50 | reverse complement strand
TGGACGACTGAATGCATTTATGAAGTTCGCTGATTGATCTTTGCAGTCTATCGATGCGTAATTTCTGACTACTGTTGATCTTGACGATGCGAACAAATCAATTTCTGGGGTGCCCCATTTTGTGAAGATTTCTTCTATTGCCGAAGGTAAAAGGTGCCACTCTGTTAATACCGCCTTTCTTGATAATTGGTCGGCTATCCCATTATACCGCCCGGGAAGGTAAAACGCTGATAACGTTATCTCTAGTTCGTCTGTTAAAGCTAGTAGATCATAAGTCAGATTGTATAATTCCAGGGATTATGTCCCTCCTTCCCTCCTTATGTAGGCGACAACTGTTCGGTTGTCTGATTGTATTAGAAGATGGGAATACCTTAATCTGTGAGCTTCCTTTTTGATGGCTGCATATACAGCGTACAGCTCTTTTTTGATCGAATGCCAAGGCATCTGTTTCTTGGTTCATATTTCGGAAATATGGGTGTTGTCTAACTGAGCTCCCCAACCTGCATCCGCTGCATCTGTTGTTAAATAATTCGAAACTTGGGTTTTGTGAATGCAGGAAGTCCTGGCTGTAGCTCCGAGCCACTTGTCCAATTGTTGACTTACCTGCTTGTTGAATGTTCGTCTCTCGTGAGGACGATTTTGTGTGAATCATCTCAGAAATCTTCGTAAGTGACGGCAGTGAAGTTGACCTCGGAATATGACGAAATTTGCAAAATTGAGGTGACCTAATAGCTGTTGAAGTTGTTCCAACGTACAATTTCCCGTCTTCATCTTTCCTACCAGTTGCAAGATCTTTTTGATTTTCGAGTTTGGTAAACTCATCTGTTTTTGACTGGTGTTCCAAGATATCCCGAGAAACTCTAGATTCTGGCAAGGTTCCAGAATACGTTTCTCCTTGTTTATTTGCCAACCCAATTCCAGAAGAGTTAAGACTTGTATTATCTGGGATATCAGGGTGTCCCTGCTTTGGCAGACTAACAAAAAATCGTCTAGGTAGACTATCACCCTTATTCCTCGAGACCGAAGGATCTCGGCGATCCAATTCGAAACTGTCTGGAAGGTGTAAGGGGCAGCTGAGAGACCGAATGGGAGGCTCGTCAGCTGAAGTAGTTGTCCCTCGTATGTTATACGGAGGAAACATCGATGAGTCTCTGCTATCGGAATGTGAAAGTATGCTTGAGACAAATCTATCCGTGCCATCCAATCCCCCACCTACAGAAACTCTGGAATCTTGAAATGAGAAATTAATTGAAAATGCTTTGTTTTTATAAATTTGTTTACATTCCGGCAGTCTATAATTTGTCTCACTCCTCCTCCTTTCTTCTTGATAAGAAACATTTTTGAAATGAAACTTGAAGTTTGATATTTCGGGTATTCCAATATTTTCTGTTCCAGTAGTTTATTTATTTCTCTTGACATCTCTGGAGATGAATTTGTCATAAACTTTGGTGTCATCCAATTTATTGTCAGACTTGGTCGTGAATAGAAAGGAATAAGGCAACCTGAAATTAGCTTTAGAATTATGGGAGGTGCACCTAGTTCCTTCCATCTGTTATGAAATTTTACTAATTGACCTCCTGTGAAAACTATTGGCTTCATATAGTCATTTTTCACATTTGTTACGAAAGGAATTGGGAGGAGCAGATTTTGAAAACTCTCCTTTTTTATTATTAAATTTGGACGTATTACCTGATTGTTTTGAGTTTGTGTTATTTTGAAAATGTTGTGTGGATCTCGGTGGGACTTGAAAGGTACGTTGATATTTGCCCTGGCCCTGATCCTTTTTCTGAAACGGCTTTTTCGATGAAGCATACACTGGATTGTTCAGCCAAGTTTGTGTTCCGCCCAAAGATTGTACAAGAGAGGTTAGATCTTTTTTGTCAAATAAATATTCTTCACTGGGAGGGACCTTACGCATAGCTACCTGAACGTATTTGTTCTGAATTCCCGCTAATAATCTGTCTCTCCTTCCTTCTATGCACTCAGCTCTTTTGCCACAAATTATTTGAAGAGTTTGATCTGTATTTTTAAATATAGCAGAACCTGGACCAAAGTTAAGTTGAATGATATCGCGCATCTCGTCAGGGTCAACGGAACCATCATTATCTTAAATATATTCCATCATACCTTCAAGATTATTTTTTAGCGATTCTCTTTGATCAAGAATTGCATTAGTTAGTCCCGCCATAACACGTTCAGTAGAAATTAAATGATCCTTACCCTTACCTACGTAGCATAACTCTTCGTTGATTCTGAGATCAGTAAAACCTGGTTTCGCTGCGAAAGATTTAAGCGAGTTGGCATACCTAACCTCTTTCCACTTCTGGGTGTGAAATCTCTGCAAATCATTCAAAATCAGTAGTCTTTCTTTGCACGCTGATTGAACAAATTTTTTCTCACCAATATCAGTTCTGAATCCTCCTAAATCCAAAACGATTCCAGAACCAGAGGGTTCATTCATTTCCGATGTTTTACTTTGTTTTAATGGATTCTGTAAATCGTCTATTTTAAGCTTTAGTTCTTCGTAGTCTAATTTTTGTTTTTTATGTAGATTCAAAAACATTTCGTCTTCTGAGTCTAATAAATGATTTTCTTGCTCATCGCTCGCCATTTTATCACACTTTAAACGATTGAGATAATAATCGAAATTATATTCAATAATTCGAACTTAAGGCACAAAAACACTCAAAATAGCAACTTATTTTAACATTTTATGTGTAAACACTTTTTTTACGCGTCTATTTTCAGCGAAAATATTCAACACTATGAAGTGAGGTCATTACTGTGCAGCTAGTGTATAAATTTAAGTTGGTATTATAGGGGAAAAGTATAGGGAAATTGGGCTAGTAATTCTAAGTTAAGTCGAATTTTCAACAGCTTTTCTCATGAAGATGCCGTGTATCGGCCGAAGGGTATAATTAGTGTTCCTATACAGAGAGTTGAGACACCTTTCCCCTTCCATAGCCTTTCGTCCTACCAGAACCAGAATACCATTGGTTAGATTGAGCGGGCTAGTTTAGAAATAGTATTTTAAATGACCGCGCTTATTTAGAGCCAATGAAATGAACTTTAATGTACTTCCGGTTCCGGAAGGACGGAACCAATCAAAATCGATGCCTCTCATGTCTCAACTCTCTGTATAGAAACTCTAGGGGGTCATCCATAAATAACGTTGCGCTCTAGGGGGAGGGGGGGGGGGTCTGAAAAATGCAACATTCTATGTTAAATTTTAATTTTTACAATGTAAAAAGTGCAACATAGGGTAGGGTAGGTGTCTAAATACGTCTAAATTTGTGCAACGTTCTTTATGGATGAACCCTAGGTATAATGAAGAAATTCGTTACATAAAATTGCGCATGCCTTTTACAAATTGTATCATTGGTGAAAATGAGCACGTGAAAATACTGTTTCGATTTGTATTTATTTTTTTCTATTTATCTTTTAGAATAATGATTAAAATGGTTAAAATTTCTGGGCCATAAGTAAATTTGTGTAACACCTGCATGTAATGTAGCAATTTACTTGCGTGATAAAGAGCACAAAGTTGTTGATTTCTGCATACTTTCATAAATCTACTTTTCTGCACTCTTTTGACTTTTCTGCATACTTTCTTTTACTTTTCTGCGCACTTTTTTACTTTTCTGCACAATTTTGTACTTTTCTACACACTTTGTGCCAAGTGAGCGCTGTGCCTGCGCACGACCCTTTTTACTGTAGTCAGCAGTCATTTACTGTTTATTTTATTATTTAAACAATATAAAGCTCCTCTTTTTCAAAACAGGTGTTACACAAAGTACTATGTACACCTCGAGCGGAAAATAAGCTTTTTCCGGTGAGTTTGATTGCTGCTCTCGCTTCGCTTGAGCATCAACTTACTAGCTCGCCGGAAAACGCTTTCTTTCCGCTCTTGGTGCACAATGTACTATTATGGTTTTCGCACAAAGTGAAACTGGTAATAAAGAATAATTGACTAAAATTTGAAAATAATTTGAACAAAATTTTTAAACTTACGAAATTAATGAATCAACATTTTTCTGTGGATATAATCTGTCTGGTGTTTGTCTGGTAATCGGAGCCCAGCAGCAAAATATGCTTTTAAAATTTTTGATTTCATTTGTGTTGAGCATTAATATATTGGTTCCATTATCATAAGAAGTTATCGATGTTAATAGTGGAGAATTTGTACAATTCTGATATTCCTCTTTCTCTACGAATCTTAAAATGGTTGGATCAAAAGGGTTTTCCAAAGGCATATGACATTTTGAATTCCAAAGCAAGTAGCCATCTTTGATTTCTAAAATTATATTTTCAGCATTATGTTTTATAATCATTCACTTACATTCTCTTGTTAAAAAATAACTAGGACAATTTCATCAATCACGGAAAACAAATTTTATTTAACACATGCATAAAAAGTCCCACTTTTGACGCAAGCAACCCCGTGACACTTATGCTAGAAAGTGTAAAAGATGTGACCATTGATATAAAGGTTCACAAAGATCTAAGAGATGGCGCTGATTGTATTTGGTCTGTGGAGATTTGAAGTTTAAAAATGTTTATATAAATATATATTCAACAATTCTGGTTCTCCATAACACCAATAAAATAAGGTATACTCCAAATAATAATAAAAAGAACTTTCAAATAAAATAAAGTAATTGAGCAATTTATTATTCAACTCCTTGAACATTTTCAGAAAATACAACTTTCTTTCTGGGTAATTGTACGCAGACTGACTAAGCTTAAGGGGGTAGCACCGTGTCTCGCGCCTTTTTTCAACGTTTCTTTAGGCGTGTTTTTGCTATGTAAAGAAAAATGCGATCTTTCTAAAATTTTTATATGTTTTAATTGGAATATTAATCTGTAAAAAAATTAGTTTTCAGTTTTTTGAAAATTTTTTATTGTAGTTTGTTATAGTCAAAGTAGACTCCTCGTTTAAAAGGCGATGGTGGTGAGGGGTGGGGGGGGGGGAAGCACCCAGGCTTCTGTGTTTTTCTGAAATCAAAAATTCGCATGGATTATTGTTTTGTAGATGTGCCGCTATTACACTAACCTTTAATATGCATATATTTTGCATAAAAAAACAAAATGGCGATCGTTTGAAAAAAAAAAAATTTTTTTGCCTCTTTTTTTGGTCGAAATTGTTAAAAAGAATTAATTTATAATTAAAAATTTTAGTGTTTTAGAGGTTAGTGTAATAGTCTTTCATGTTAAGAATAAGTAGTACTAATTTCAGAACGATCGGTGGAATAGTTTTTTCTCAGTGCTTCCCCAGCGACCAAAAAAGTGGTTTTGAGAAAAACGCGTTTAAAGTTTTGGTAACAGATATCTCGTAAAAAATCAAACTTACGCTAATCGGCTATGCCGATTATTCGAAAATTCGAAATTTTTCCTCTACACAGTACGAAATTGTATACCTGAATGTATATTCTACATATAGAAATAACTTTAAAGGGACTAGAAAATAGGGACGGTCGGAGCAGCTGCTGCCGACTTGTTTACGTTTGCGTCACAGTATACCTGCGGAGCGCTCGCGTCTTTTGACTGTAGCTTGAAAAGTATACTGAATTTCAGTCTGAAATATGGGCACAATATTTTCAACATATTTTACTTTCAAAATATGTAATAAAAAAAAATCGATTTTTTGAAGCCGCAACACGGTGCTACCCCCTTAATTGCGCCGGTAGGCTCATAGCAACCGTTGCTACGGTGCGCGTCATCTCACCAATTCCTAATCGAGAGAGGTGGAAGATCGACACAGATTTGTGGGGATTCAGTCACTAGATGTCGCATGGCCTAGATTGTCCCAGGTCTCTCTCACAACCACACTCTCTTCGAAGAGCCTACATAATTGATCCGAAGCCTTATCCGCAGGTCATCTAAAGCTGCCTCCCACTACGTAGCCTTACTGATAAGTCCAGTAGTAGGGGCTGGGACGAAACAACTAATAGTCTGCTCATAGCGCCATAGATCCCTGTCAATTTTGATTTTTAACTCACGGATGAATTTCAATTTTCAAAAGTATTTCATTTATTTATTTATTTATTTATCTAGCTCGGCAAGAAGGCTGGACAAGAAAAAGATTCGAATTTTTTGACTTTCACGCGAAACTGAAAATTTTCTATTCTACTTAATACTTGAATTTCACTATTATATGAAGTTTTAGTAATAGAAAAGAATATTTAAAAAATCTATTTTGTTTTATTCTTAAACGCTTTCTAATGCTATAAAGAGGAATACAATTTGAAAAAAGTTTCATTACAAAAACTTTCTCTATTCCATTAAAATGAATTCAGTTTGTGATTTTGGAATTCCGAAAATAGTTGATATGTTTCTATTCACAGAAAGACCCGTATTCTAGGTTTAAGAATATCTTTTTAGCTCCTATTAAAGTATATTATATTTTTAAGTTAAGTGTATATTATTCTTAAAATAAGAATGTACTCTTATTTTAAGATTGGAATATACTAAATTTAAGTATAAAAATTCTTAATATTCTAGTATATTTTATACTTAAATTTAGAATATACTATTCTTAAAATAAGAGTACATTCTTATCTTAAGAATATTATAGACTTAACCTAAAAGTAGAATACACTTAAATAGGAGCTAAGAAGATATTATTAAACGAGTCTTACTGTGTTCCTATGAATTCTTTTCATAATTTGAATTCAAATAGATGTTTCATGTTTACATACTTCAAGTCATATGGCTTCGAGGTTACTTTCTCAGACTTCTGAAAAGAAAGCTCGGGATTCTTATTGAAATTTTTTTAAAAAGTGAATTAAGAGGAATAGAATTTTGTTAGTTTCAATTTTATAAGTTAAATCACGAAATGAAGGGAAATTCAAGTTTTAAAAAGAATCGATTTAATGAATTCCATGCAATTCCAGCCTTGTTGCCGGGAGATTTACATAAGGAAAAAAGCCATAATTATTAGATAAAATAAATTAATAAATAAAATGGTTAAGTATGTAGTTGTTAACCGTAAATCAGGTTACAAATCTGAAAAAAATGTTTTAAAACTGTCAGATGGTTGTTAAAAAATTTATTTTTATTGTGTTCATTTTAAAACATTTTAAAAAAAATAATTTCATTTATGAAAAAATATTAAGACGACCCGATGGGAATATTATTGGAAAGGTACGTGCATCTAAAAATTGAGGGGTCCCATAAAATAATAGTTTAGGCGCGCGAACTTTTTGTTTTCTACTTACAGAATTGGTCAGACAATGTACTAGTTTACGTGCTTCGTCTGACCAATACTATAAGTTGAAAATGAAAAGTTTACTCGCCTAACGTGTTATTGCATCCCACATAGCACTGAACCTTGCCTAAAGCTTTAGGCAAGCTTTAAGTGAAAGGTTCGCAAAATTTAACTGCAAGCTATAGGCAAGCTTGCGTAAAGATTTAAATGTCCGCTATAATTAAATGTTTAACGTCATTCTTTAATTTAAAACTTTAGTAAACATCTAAATTAAATATTTAAGGAAAATATTTTTAAAACGTCAGTAATTGATAAATGATAATTTATGGAGACCGATTTATGTTTAATCATATATTAAGCACCCTATGTGGAAAGTCAAAAAAATGTATTGCGCCTCCGTAGAAGGTGAATTCGCAGTATTTAAGGACTGCGCAGCATTGTGAATCTTTATGTCCACCCATCATTTAATGAACATTGCATGTAAATGTTTATTAAAGCTTTAAATTAAAGCTTGCCTAAAGCTTTAAATGCAAACTTTGACAAGTTCACTATTAAACATTTCATTATAACAGACTTTTTAATCTTCACGCAAGCTTGCCTTAAGCTTGCAATTAAATCTTGTGAACCTTGGCACGTAAAGCTTGCCTAAAGCTTTAGGCAAGGTTCAGTGCTATGTGGGATGGGACCCCACAATTCATAGATACTTTTATAAAATTTACTTTTTTTTAAAATATTTTTCGGAAAACTTTCATTTAAATAAAATTAATTTTAGAAAGTGCAAAGTCATAAATTGTTACAAATTTAAATTAGGGGCCATCCATATATTACTTAACGCTTCAAGGAGGAGGGGGGTCAAGCTGTTTGTTACGATTGTAGAAAGAATGGCGCTAATGTATGCAACAATTTGTTAAAAGGGGGGAGGGGGGTTCAATATTTTTAAAAAAAGCTTTACGTAGTATATGGATGGCCCCTTATGGATAATTTTATAATTCACGATTTTAAACAGTAGTCCAAAAAATAATCAGCTCTATTTTTTGGATTATGGTGAATCCTTATGTCAACAAAACTCTTGCAACATTGCTGTCTATAAAGTATCATGGGATTGGATTTAAACACTTTTACCACTACAGCCTAACCTCCGTATAAAGTGTCGACGGGCGATTAGGAGTAAGAATTCGCGTGTATTGGTAATATGTGTTACATCCCAGAACCTCCGTATAAGGTGAACAATGCAAATTCATCAAAACTTTATACGGAGGTTGTGGATAGTTTTTTGTCAACGCTCTAAGTGGGGGAAGCGACCGAGCTCACGGCAGCCATGATACTTTGTACGGAGGTCCTTTACACGGAGGTTGGGCTGTATAATTAAACACTCGTGCACAGCCCCTTTGAAAAACGTTGGTTAGATCAAAAAGATTATTTCTTTAAATTAAATAAAAAAATTCTTTGATTCAATCAATTTCGAGCGAAGAGAAATTTGAAGCAAATTTATTTGCATTTCATTCAAATAAATTACTTAAGCAAATCATTTCTTCAAGTTAAATAGTCGATTTCTTAAAATCAAAACTTTTTATCATAGTTTTAATGTAAATATTGTTTTGAATGAAAATAACGTTGTCGAAAGAACTGTTTCTTTAATTTAACAAGAATTTTTCTCTGGATGAAACGTGCATAAATCTTTAAATAATTTTTGAATTGTCAAGAAAAAAAAATATAATGTAGATCGATTAATTATTATAGTATAATTACCTGTGTTTGTTGTAGTAAAGAAATTTTTAAGAGTTAAAAAAACTAGGACGAAAAAAATTATCCCCGTCAACAATACCTTCCATTTACGCGTGTAAAATAATGCTTCTCTAAACATTTTATGTTGGAGTCCAATTTAGAATTGACAGTATGGAATCTGCAGAGTGTGTAAAAATACAATTTCTTAATCGTGTCCATGCGATTCATCACAATGGGATATTTTAATAATTATAATTTATCGTATCAAATGTTATAAACAGTTTTTAATATTTTGCAATAACTGGTATGTTTACAATTATTAAAAAGATTTTTAAGGAACTAACATATTTGTTTGGACAAACAGTATTTACGCAATTGAGGCGAAAATTATTTCAATCACTTTCATACGTGCTCAAACAATTATTTCCTCAAGAGCATTGTTACTTATCTGTTTATTTTATGCAATATTTGAAAGTAACTTCATTTTAAGTTGCACTCTCTGTAGAAGGAATACAAAAACTTTTTCTAAAAGATAAACTATGTTTAGTAGTTGCTGATCTACATGCAAATATATGCAAAATATTCTATTTAATTTTATATCAAAACTTCTAAGGCGAAGAAAAGAATAATAAATTAAATATATATAATTCTGCCATACGAAGTAAAAACTTTTACGTAAGTAACAATACCAGCATTGTAATTTACCCAAGTTTTTATTTCGTACGGCAGGATTATATAATAAATAAATATTAATTACTCTCTAAAAATGAATAAGCAAATTTCGCTTATTTATTTTTAGAGATTAAAAATATACTGCTTATGAACTGAAAAAATTACAAAACCCTTTAAGTAAACTTTTTTTATATTATTTTTGTAAACTTCAGTAAAAACTTCATTAGCTTATTTTGTATAAAACTTGAATCTATAAAGAGAAATTTTTACTTTCAAATTGGAAACAAAATTTAAAAACCACTTCTAAGTTATGCTTCAGTATTAATTTGGATTGCATAACTTTTTGTGTTCATCTCATGAAATACATTGCTTCCTCATGGAGGTCATTTCATTCATTTTTTTCTTAATAAAAGAAACCAATTTGATTTAAAAATTTTGAATTTTCAAAAAATAATAACTTTAGACAGAATAATAATAAAATGTTTGATAATAACTCAGAAGATGCATTTTTAAGACAACTACAAGCCACTCACAAATATTGAAATTCATACTAAAAATGAAAACAAACTTCTTTAAAAAACGTGCCTTTTTAATTTTGTATATTTTGGCAATTTAAATAGTTTTGGACAAAATTGAGCTAAAAACAATCGATGAGTTCTTAAAACGCAATAAACTACACTCGGACCTCCAATTAATGCGTCCGCGAATTAGTGGGATAGTAGTATTTTTAGACATTTATCAGGGCCGCATCCCATTATGCTAATGAAACAATTTAAACTGTTTGCGCATGCAAACAGATTGTTTACATCTGCGTGCGCATGCTAGCTTGCGCATATTGTCTCGCGCATGCTATCTAACCTCACGCATACTATCGCATTCCTTGAGTACACTGTGCGGCCCTGCGTTGCGAGCTTTCAAGGTCAGTAAAACAATAAAAACGCATTGGTTGGAGGCGCATTGGTCGGAGGTCCGAGTGTATTTATATTTAAGGCTTTTGAAAAGATGCTAAAGTTATATGGAAAAAATTACCACCATTACAATGCTTCCTCTATAAGGAAGCAAAAATCATTTCTTTTAAGTTTTTTATTAAACATTTTTCATTACAGGGAAATTTTTGTGAAAAAAATCGTATACGGAGAAAATTTGTCCTGAAAGTTTTACTGAATTTTTACTTAAAGTTGGGACGAAGTGGCTTAACTGTAGTTTCTTTTGATTTTTGTATCATTTTCTGCAGTGATGGTGACTAAAATTTGGTTTTATGTTTTAATATCTGTTAACTTGTACTATAAAATCATGACAAATTTGAGTTTTTAAACATTGGTTTAAGTAAGCGAATAAGGGCCGGTTCCACAACTTTGGTTTTAAACAGAGTTTAGTTAAACCATGCTTAACTTTAACCAGTCCTTTAACAGAGAGTTAATTCATCTTGCGTTC
>WNHD01011740.1:0-10642 GCA_011057455.1 Ganaspis sp. Gsp50 | reverse complement strand
GATTTCATTGTTCCATTACTTTTGACATTTAAAACTTTTTCTCTATGAGGAAGCCGAAATGTTCATGAAATGAATATAATTTTCCACTTGTTTAATTTATGTACATTCTTAATTTGTTTTCATTTTTAATTTGTATTCATTTTTTATTTGTTTTCATTTTTAATTGTATTCATTTTTAAATTGTGTTCATTTTTAATTTGTATTAATTTTTAATTATTATTCATTTTGCTTCCTTATAGAGGAAGCATTGTAATCGTGACGATTTTTAATTTACATGCATTTGTAATTTGTTTACATTTTTGATTTGTATTCATTTTGAATTCACTTTTTTGTATTCATTTTGAATTCACTTTATTGTATTCATTTTGAATTCATTTTTTTGTATTCATTTTCAATTCTTATATATTTTTAAATTGCGTACATTTTCAATTTTTATACATTTTTAATTTTTTACAAAAATTGTTTATCAATTTTCAATTTTTGTTAGAAAATTACATTCTTAACGAATTTTAAACAATTTATTATTTTTACAATATTGTTTCTTTAAGATTAAAAATTTATGACACAAGAATTAGGTTTTTTTAATGCCTGTAATTTTCGGAAATGTGTGTTGAAATAATTTTTATTCTTAGAGAGTTGAATTGGGGAAATATTGATCAAATACAGGAGTGGCTGACCAAAACTTGTTTTTCTACTGAGGGTTTAGATCCCTTAATAATCTTACCATCTAGACTTAATATCTATACTATCTAGACTTGATATTATCACGTAATAATAGTAATTTTCTTTTTATAGAAAAATGTGGACGTTCCTGAAGTAAAATGAAAAAGAATTGCAACCATCTTATAAAACGAATTATAATCATCTTTAGGAGTCCAAAAGCTACCGTTTTTCAACTTCCCCAGAAAAAAAAAACAGGAACTTTAAATGGTAAAATTTTCAAATTTTTGTCACTTGATTCTTACTTAGCAATTCAGGGCTTTGTATTTTCCTTTTTTTTCATTTTTTCCTTCTTTCTCTTTTCAATTGTTTTTTTCGCTTTCATTTTTCAATTGTCTCTTTCGCATTCATTTTTTTCTATTTGCAATTATTTCTTTCGCTTTCATTTTTTCTTTTTGCAATTGTTTCTTTCGCTTTCAATTTTTTCTTTTTTCAATTTTTCTTCTGCTCTCATTTTTTTCTTTCTTCAATTTTTTCTTTCGTGTCAGTCTTTTTTATTCTTAATTCTTTTGCATTTTATTTTTATCCTTCACTTTGGTTTTATCCTTTTTCACTTTAGTTTTAATCCTTTTTCACTTTAGATTTAATCCTTAGTTTAATTTAACTTTTAATTCTTTCAGTTTCCTGACTCGAAATTAATGAAAATCGATAAGTACGAGAATAAAATGAAAAGGAAAATGAGAGTAAAATGAATGAAAGCAATCAGACGACGAATCTGGCCTGAAAACTAGAATATGGAAGAGCGGAAGTTTGGGGAGTTTCTTATTGAAAATCCTGATACGTTGCCGAATCATTCTTTCAAAGTGGTATTTGTTGCTTTAGTCTTTTCTCCCCTTGCAACAGTGAGTCATCTTGGACTTGCCCTTCGACCATTGAATCGTAATAGGTGATCAGCCAAAAATAAGATTGCGGAAAAAATCTTCCTTAAACGATATTTTACGACCTTTACATTAGGAGCATTCCAGAAAATACCAGCATTTTTCGCCAAAAGGACTGAGAAATTTGAAATTGATAGTTTGAAAATACATGACGATTTTTAAACTCGAAAATAACAATTTCTAAAAACGAAAATGACGATTTTTAAAACCAAAAATGACGATTTTTAAAACCAAAATTGACGATTTTTAAAACCGAAAATGAAGAATTCTAAAACCGAAAATGACGATTTCTAAAATCGTAAATAACGATTCGTAAAATCGTTCTAAATTCTTAGCTTCTAAAATCGCAATCAAAACGAAACGTAATTAAAATTCTTCTTCATGAATTCATCAATTTTAAAAATGTGCTTCAAGCGGATTTTTTTAAAAATAGAATACCTTCTTTCAGAATTGCAACCTTGTTGAAGTCCACAACGATTTATCAATGAAACTTTATTATTTTTTAAATTAATAGTTACAAAAATTATATTCAAGATTATTATTATATATTTATCAATGTAAACTTTATTATTTTTTAAATATTACCAAAATTATATTCAAAATTATTATTTTATGTTATTATTATAATATTATTATTATGTGTTCAAAAAAAGTGTTTGAAAAGTATTTGAAAATTATTTTGAGTATACATTTACACTGGCCAAAACATTTAATTTTAGTGATAATTGATTCTTTTTAAAAAAAAATTTACGTTGATGAAACATTGTCGACTTCAAATAGATGAATTTCATAGAATTTCAAAATTTTCATATTTTGTAAATTATTATTTTTATTATATGTTCAAGAACATAAACTTAAATTACTGATTAGATTAATATCTACGTTAAGCATAAATTAATTTTTATTTTAAAGTAGATTAATTGCACGAGTTAATCTACAAAAAAATATAGAATACTTTTTTCATTGACCTGATTATTATTCTCTTGAAAATATTTAAAAACATCTCGTTTGAAAGTAGCCTTTTTATTTTTGTACTAAATTTTTTTGTACTAAATTTTTTTGTACTTCATTCTTTTGGACTAAATTTTTTTGTATTAATATTTTTGTTCTAATATTTCTGTAAATCATTAACCAAATAATTGTATTCAATATTCACTTGAAATTCGACCGAAAGAAAGGAATAGAATTCAAATAGATTTTAAAAAACGCCGCAAGTTTGTGAGAAATTTGCAATTAATAAAGCCTCTATGAGGAATCAAAAGTGATTTAAAAAAAAGTTCAAAAACAAATAATAGTTTAAAGTTTAAGTAAATCGGTAAAAGTTGCGAAAATAATTTCATAGCCTGCTAAACCAACTGCAAAAAAATTGTAGATTTTTATTTATTTAAAGTAGATTTGTATTGGGTTTAAAACAAAGTTTCTTAAAAAATTATTTCACTGTTTAAAAAAATAAAGTGAAATTAATTACCTAATTTTTAAGAAAGTTCGTTTAAATGAAAATTAACGCAAGATAAATAACACATACATATTTAGTGCATATTTAACACAAAATGAAAATAAATTAAAGAAGAGTGTTTATGTTCTAAAAGAGTGAACGAACATTTTCTTTCAAGGAAATTATGAAGAAGAATTTGTTACTAGATTTCAAAAACCTTTTAAATTAAAATCCCTTCACACAAAGTGTGAAATTTTGTCGTAAATAAAGATTTTTTCGTAAATAAAACTCTTTTCGCAAAAAAATCCGTTCATAAATACAAATTTTGTCGTAAATAAAGATCTTTTCGTAAATGAAACTCTTCGTAGAAAAATCTTTTCGTGAATACAAATTTTGTCGTAAATAAAGATATTTCGTAAAAAGAAGTCTTTTCGTGAATAAACATTTTTTCGTGAATAAAAACCTTCTTGCGAATAAGGAACTTTTCATTGATAAATAAATAAATTTCTAGTCTTGAGATAAAAATGTGTCTCTGAAAATCTCTTGAATTAAAATTTTCTCGTGAATATAATACGTATAAATGATAATATTAATTTTCCTTAATGAAGAAGATTTTCAAAAATGTTCTTGAATAGAAGTAATGAATAAAAGTAATGAATAAAAGTAATGAATAAAAGTAATTAATAATAAATTTAATAAATAAAAGTGATGAATAAAAATCTCTTCACAAATTAAGCATCGTTCGGAATAAAAATCTTAATCATACAAAAACAATAATCTAACCACTTTAGAAAAATTATACGAAACTTTCTATTTTGTCATAAATATTTTTCTTTGCTTGTTCTACAAAAAAGGAATTATTTTACATACACAAAATCGTTTGTAGATGTTTGTAATTTGTAATCATTCGTAATTTGTAATCGTTCGTAATTTGTAATCGTTCGTAATTTGTAACCGTTCGTAATTTGTAACCGTTCGTAATTTGTAACCGTTCGTAATTTGTAACCGTTCGTAATTTTTAATCATTCGTAATTCGTAATCGTTCGTAATTTGTGATCATTCGTAATTTGTAATCGTTCGTAATTCGTAATCGTTCGTAATTTGTGATCATTCGTAATTTGTAATCATTCGTAATTTGTGATCATTCGTAATTTGTAATCGTTCGTAATTTTGAATCATTCGTAATTCGTAATCGTTCGTAATTTGTGATCATTCGTAATTTGTAATCATTCGTAATTGTAATCATTCGTATTTCGTAATCGTTCGTAATTTGTAATTTGCAATCGTTCGTTTGTAAATTGATGACAATTTAATTATCTTTTTATTTCGTATTTTCATTTTTTTTTCTATAACATTTTTTTCTGAACGTCATCCCGGACTTTTTTTTATTTCGAATTCCATTCCAAACTAATTTTAAAGACTCCAAATAACTTATTTTCAAAATTGATTTCAAATTTCTTGATTTTCATTTGAATATGCGATTTTTGTGGACAATAGTAAAAATCAGGCCACAAGAATTAAAATCATCCTGATTTAAACTATTGTCTAATACTATTTAATATTGTTTTTCTCTAATACTGTTTTTATCTAATACTGTTTTTCTCTAATACTGTTTTTTATTACAGGGTCTCTTGGACAAAAAAGAGGGCATTTTTGAAGGAAAATGGATTTTTCAAGGACGCACCAGTTTGGCCCTTGCCGAGAGTTTTCTCGAGTCGATAGGGCCCAACATATTGATGAGTTTCCTGGGTGTTGGACCCAACAGAGCCTTCCTTGCCCTGCTGCATGGTCGGAGACTCGCCCTTCTTCGCCAGATTGAATTGACGATTGTCTCCAGGATAAAAGGTACCTTCTCAGACCTTAATTTTCGTTCTTGTTTGCTCCTTCCTCCGCAACTGAATCACGACCACATTAACCACTGCAAAGGGTACCCAGGCCCCATTCTTCATCTTTGCCACTGTCGGTCCTTGAGACCGGGAAGACCTTTCCTCTCGTGACCTTGAGAAGCACCTTCGCCCCTCAATAGGTCTTCGCCCGTCTCTCTTGCTGGGTCACTTTCTTAATCGTTGCTTTCTTTTTGTAGGACGCTTCTTGCGGAATTTTCTCATGTTGCACAAGACACTTTTCTGGGCCCTTGGCACACTGACAAAAAACAGAGCTTCCTCGAGGAGGAAGCAAAATCAAAAATCACCCAATCAACTGGACACTGCGTGAATGATCATGGAGAGGATTTTCTCTACAAGGAAACGGCACACTTTCGGAGCACTGAGAAGACACGACGGATTTTCGAGCAGCCCACGTTGGGCGCCATTGCGAGACGAATTTCTGAGGAACGGGGGTGGTTTTCCTCCTCGTTACGAGCACCGGGTCAGGGACAATTATCACTGAAGGTCGAGCTTGTCATGGGGAGATTTCTTGGAGAAGGAGAAAGATGGGTTTCATTATTAAAGAGACGATTGTGCTTGCGTTTTGTTTGGCTTTTTATGTTACAATCGCACCCCTAACGCACAACGCGGATGTAGGAGCTGACAACGAAACCACGGCGCTCCCAGTTCGATTATGTGGTGGATGAGATGCGTGCGCAGACTGCCCTGGTATCACACAACCCTCTTCTACGGGTGAAAGACAAAACTGGGAAAAGCCGGTATGGAGTGGTTCGAATCCAGGATGACTGATAAGCCTAGATTCTTGGATTTGCCGTTTGGATCTTGAGCGAAAAACGCCGGCTGTAAAACGCTTTTGATATTATTTCTTTTCTGACAGATTCATTCATTGATAACGATAATGGGATTTTTTATTACCAGCAACAATGTTGGTAATTTATTTATTTTTGGGTTCTTTTTTCTAATTTCTTGTAGAGGGAGTTCTGGTTCTCTTGATTGTAATTTTTGTTTCGTTTTGTTTCTTTTTGTTTCGTTTCGTTTCTTTTTGTTTCGTTTCGTTTCTTTTTGTTTCTTTTTGTTTCTTGTTTCTTGTTTCGTTTTTGTTCCTTTTTTTCTAAGTTTTTTTTAATTCAACTTTCTTTTAAATTAAAAAAAGAGCAAAAATAGAAACAAGGAAAGCAAGATTGAGAGGAATTTTGTTACAATTTTGTTTAAACACTTTGAATTAAGATGAAAAACCTTTTTGGAATTGATAAAAGATTTAAGATTTAGTATTTTAGTAATAGGGTAATTTCTTTTTGATGTTTTGTTTGTTTAGATTCTAATTAAGGAACTCTGATTAGAATTAATCAGAAATTAACTTCTGATTAAGAAAAAAATTGTTTTGCACTTTAAAGGACTTTTTTGAATTTTCTTTACATTGGAAGAATTCATTATGTAGATGTAGCTTGCCGGGGGGAATAATAATTGTAAAGAATAATTGAGAAAACCTTGCTAAACTTTGAGACCTTCGTCTTTAAGTTTTCAGGGAAGGTTGTTTTATTCAGGAAGGGCTGATTTGACCTCGAAATAGTTGAACAGCTCCAAGTATTTCTTCATTCATTCCCCATCCAGTCAAGATATCATTGTTCTCAATCATTATGAAACTAGAACAAAGTCCGTTTTTCAGTAGAAAAAAAAGAATCATCCTTGGCAATTTTATTAGTTTCTTAAATTAAGTCTGTTATTTGAGCATTCTGTTGCCCTTTTATTTATTTAACGTTCTGTTTTTACTCTTTTATTTATTTAACTTTCTATTTTTGCTCTTTTTATTATTTTTACTCTTTCTATTTTTACTCTTTCTATTTTTACTCTTTCTATTTTTACTCTTTCTATTTTTACTCTTTCTATTTTTACTCTTTCTATTTTTACACTTTCTATTTTTACTCTTTCTATTTTTATTTTGTTATTTTTTACTATTATTTTGAACCATTTTTATAAATAACAAAATTAAGGAAAACAAATAAAAAGAAACAAATGAAGAGAAACAAATAAAATGAAAGAAATGAAAGAAATGAAAAGAAACAATTAAAAAGAAATAATTGGAAAGAAACAAATGAAGAGAAACGATCGAAGAAAAATAAATGAAATGAAACAAATGAAAAAAAAAAACAATTGAAAAGACACAAATGAAAAGAAACAATTGAAGAGAAATAAAAAATCGAACCAAATGAAAGAAAAAACTATTGAAAAGACACAAATGAAAAGAAACAATTGAAGAGAAATAAAAAATCGAATCAAATGAAAGAAAAAAAAAACAATTGAAAAGAAACAAATGAAAAGAAAGGAAGAAACAATATTGGAGGAAACGAATAAAACAAAATCGAATAAAAAGACACAAATGAAACGAAAACAAATGACAACAAATGAAAAGAAAAAATTAAAAAAAGAAATGAAAAAATGGAAAGAAACAATTGAAAAGAAAGAAGTAAAAATAAACAAATAAAAAGAAACAAATAAAATTAACAAATAAAAAAACAAATAAAATTAAACAAATAAAAAAAAACAAATAAAATTAAACAAATAAAAATAAACAAATAAAATTAACAAATAAAAGAACAAATAAAATTAAACAAATAAAAATAAACAAATAAAAGGAAAGAAAAGTAAAGAAAAAATTGAAAATACAAACCTCAATCGACAACTACAATTGAAAGTAAAATATGTACAACAAATGTAAACTATTGGTTTCCAGACTCACAGCTTCGACAATTAAAAAGAAGTATTGTTTTGAAAAATAATTAACGATATTTTTTCCTCTACAGATTGTCGCTGGTGAAAATTGAAAAGAAGAAAAAAATACCTTGGCCCCTTTTTGTCGAAAATAATAAAAACAAGCGTGAGTTGGACTTTTACGGAAGAATGATATTTAGGTCGATATCAGATAGAAGTCATACACACGAATATTTGTTTTGTTTTTGACTTGAAATCTATACAAAAAGAGTTTGATTTCTTTTACAAAAAAAAAAAAATAGTTAAATAAGTTCAGGCTTTTCCACAAAAGTTTTCCAACGAATGAAAAGTAAAGGATAGGTGAATTTTCCGCTGTATGGTTAAAAAATACACATTCCAGCATTAGCGACCCAATTCCTGTAAAAATGAAAACTATTTTTAAACTCCTTTATTCTGAAAGTTGAGTCTTTTCGAATTGATGAAAGCTGTCGAATCAAACTTAAGTATTCGATATTCTGTATTTAGATGCATTTTTTTATTGTTTGATTTTTAATTTATAACCACCTTTGTTTTTATATTTTTTTTTATTATTTATTTATTCCTTTTCTTAATTTTCTTTCTAGACAGTTTTAGAATTTTCTTCTTTTCTTTTCATGTTCTTCTTTCTTTCCCTAAAAAATTGTTTCTCAAGTACTACAGCTCTCTTTTTTCACGAAAATCGTTTTCTGGTTTTTTAAAAAAGAATAAAGTGTCAAAAAACATTGTTGAAAGTTTGCTCTCCTTTTTTTTTAGCGAAAAGCGTTTTGTGGTTTAAAAAAGGATAAAAGTATCAAAAAACATTGTGAAAATTTTATTGTTACTTTTTTCGATTTAATACAACTTTTAACGTTAATTTTTGTTTTTAGAATGTTGCTGAATACATTTTGGGCCAAATTGAAAAAGGATTCGCTAATTTGATTTGAAGAAAGAATATCAGAAGTCAAAAAAGTCTTCGATAATTTACAAGATTTTCACAATTTTATTTATCAGGGATTCAGTTCAGTGAAATCAGTTTTTAACCAGTTTGGTAAGATTTAAACTTGCATGTAGTCATTTTCTTTTTTCCGTGTAATAATTTGTTTAATTCTACAATTACAATTAATCAAAAATTTTCAGTTTAATTACAAATTTGTAACTTTTACGCATTTTTATTTAGGATTCAAGATTATTTTTACTACTTCAAAGTTACGATTCACAAATTTGCAAATGTTACAAATTTGTTTTTAGGATTAAAAATTATATTTAATATTTTGAATGTTGCGATTTGAAATTCAATTTATTTAAAAGTAATGTCGTAGTGATATTCAGGATTGAAAAGTTTGTATTTAAATTTATTTACTATTTAAATTAAATTTACTATTTAAATATTCAATTTACTATTTAAATAAAATTTACTGTTTAAACTGAATTTAGGTACTATTTAAATAAAATTTACTATTTAAATTCAAAAATGTACAATTTAAATAATGTTTTACAGAAAAGAATGATGTTTAAGAAGACTGAAGAGGGTTTAGAGCTGGCGGGAGAGTAAATATAAAAGTTTAATCAAGTCGCCAGTAGAAAAGGAAATTTCGTGGCAGACAATATTTGGAGCTGTTTGTGTATTAACTCACGTTCTGTTAGAGAAGAAAATTGCTTGGGAAAGCCTACTGAATCTCTGGACAAAGTGAGGAAGCTTCTTACCATGTCACTGTGGCTTTCCGACGTCTATTCAAATGATCCGTTCGATAAGGTCCGTCTTGACCTGAAATTCTGTTTCAATACACAGGGCTATATTGAAAAGCGCTCCAGCAAAATTCTCCAGCGTCATTAGAAAGATTTAGTCAGCAAAACAAACTCCATATCGAGGGGCTTGCAGATTTTTTACCTCTATAATAAAACCTAGCGAAAAATTAACTCTGCAGTAATAAACTTCAAGTCCCCGGATTCATTTCAATTTCTACCATTGATCCTCAATATCACTACTTTTATTACTCTTGGCCATTTTAATTACCAGTGTTCCAACTGTTCAGTAATTGGCAGAGGTTTCAATTTTGTTCTTTTGGGTTTTGATTCTATTCTTGTTTTGAATCTTTTCTTTTTTTTAATCTACTCTTTTTTTTAATCTACTCTTTTTTTAATTTATTCTTGTTTTTGAATCTATTCTTTTTTTAATTTATTCTTGTTTTTGAATCTATTCTTTTTTTTATTCTATTCTTTTTTTTCTATTCTTTTTTGATTCTGTTCTTTTTTTGAATCTATTCTTTTTCTGAATCTATTCTTTTTTTGATTCTATTATTTTTTTTCTATTCTTGTATTTGAATCTATTCTTTTTTGATTTTGTTCTTTTTTTTATCTATCTATTTATTTATTTATTTAGTAAATGTAGATGAACAAAAGCTCATTACGTTGAAATTACGAAAAATAATATTAAACATTTCCACAGCCGAAGTTACATTAATATCAATATGCTACGACGCAAAAAAATCTCTAAAAAAATCTATTTTTTGAATCTTTTTTTTTAATCTATTTTTTGATTATATTTTTTGAATCTATTTTTAAATCTATTTTTGAATTTATTTTTGAATCTATTTTTGAATCTATTCTTTTGTGTATCTATTCTTTTTATTCAACCATTGAATTTTTTATTTAATTTTGGAATCGTATTTAAAAATTTTGCAATTATTTTAACTTTTAATCGATTAACAATAATTGTTAGATTTTTAAATTAGAATTTAGGTTTTCAATTTTATTCTTTCAGTTTTTGAATCTATTCTTATTGTTAAATCTATTTTTGTTTTCGAATCTATTCTTGTTTTTTAATCTATTGTTGTTTTTTAATCTATTCTTGTTATTTAATCTATTCTTGTTTAAGAGTCTATTCTTGTTTTTTAATCTATTCTTTTTGCTTCCTTATAGAGGAAGCATTGTAATCGTGACAATTTTCGATTTTCTAAAAATAGTCTAAATCAACTCAATTTCATCCAAAAAGCATA
>WNHD01011727.1:6378-17480 GCA_011057455.1 Ganaspis sp. Gsp50 | reverse complement strand
CAACAATTAAATACAATTAAAATTCAATAAATTTACATAAATTTTATAAATCCAGTGTTTTTATTTGAGTTTTTCTATGTTTTCAGCAATTTATCCAGGGGGTAGAAACCTCCAAGCCAAGATTTCATGAGGTCAATTTTGAATAGTTTTGAAAATTTGGTGTAAAATTTTTATTTTTTGAAAATTTAAATGATTTTTGGTTCAGACTTGAGTCTTTTTATGTTCTTTTTCCATTGTTTTGTTAACATTAACAATATCTTAATTTTATAACAAATTATCAGCGGAAAAGTTAAGGGGTGGCAACCTGCAAGCCTTTCCCCTATAATTAATTATTCACTTAATTAGTAATCTACGAAACTAAGATTTATCATAGAAGGGAAGAATTTCCTAACTAATTTATTTCAAAATGATAGTATTGGTTAAAAATGGGAAATTTTAAAATGTTTTGAAAATTTCTCTGAAATTACAGAACGCAGAGATCTAATTTTTTTTCTAAAATAGGACAATAGCTTTGATAAAATATTTTTAGACAATAGAGTCGCCTTATAACAAATTTATACCACCAAAATCTTTAGCATCTATAAATTTGGATTGTATAGTATCCACTTTGCTTAGAGAAAAGACAAGTACGAGATTGTCTTATTAGTTTTTAAAAACACTGATGAGGATTAAAATTCTTCAGAATGCCTAAAGACGTATGTATTAACACATATGTTTACTTATTTTTTTGCACGTCAATAAGACTTAACTGAATACTTCAAAAATGTATTGCTTAGCAAAATGGAGACATAGTTTTTAACTGCAGCTTATTTCTTAGAAGCATATTTTGCTTAAAGCAATTTTTCTGGTTTAATGTTAGATACAATTTCATTTTCTTTCAAAACACTTTAAAATGCATTGCCCTCGCATACCAGAATGTGTGCAATTTTTATTTAAAAGATGGAGAAAGACTAGAATAATTGGAACAGAAAATCGATTGTATTTGTGATATCGTTAAGTTAAATAAATGAAGGAAGTAATTCAATTTTATATAATAAATTAATTCTCAATTTAGTTCTTAATTTAATTCTTAATTTAATTTAATTCTCAATTTAAAAACTGTTTAATTATCAGAATATCTGCAAATTATATAACTATCTTGCGTGAACTATAATTGTTTTAAATAGCGTAAAGTTATCATGACGTTAAGTTAGGTAATCTGACATTAGGCAATCTGGGGATCTAATTTAATTGAGCAAATACATTTTGAAAATCTCTGCTTAAATCGACAGGAGCTTCTATTAGTAAAGTTACTAAACCAAATGTTTTAGTAAACTGTAAATTACCATACTTGCGCTAGTAAAAACTATAGTATAAAATTTTAATTTAAATAGATATAACGTGAAATAAGCTAGTATAGTCTTAATTTTGATTAGAATTCTGACATACTGGAGAAAATGTGAGGATTAAAAAACTCATTAAATTTAAAATTTTAGATGCGGTTCATAAAAAATAAAAGCATCAAAATTTCCATTCCAAATATTTAACCTAGAACGGAACATTTTCTTAACAAATTGATTCTAAAAAGATAGAAATGCTCAAAATGAAAAATTTTGAAAATGTTTCGAAAATTGCTCTGATATCAGGCAACGCAGAAATCTAAATTTAATTTTAAGAAATGATCTTAACTTTGATATAGAATTTTTAGACATTAGCATCGCGTTCTAATGAAGTTACACAATCAAACTCTTCAGCATCTATAAATTACTATTTTTATTTCTCCAAGTTTTATTAGAAATGGGACCATTTAGAGGGATACTTAGCCGACATCAAAAAAACTGATGAAAAAAAAATCGTTCAAAAATCCAAAAGACTTATGCATATTACACCTAAGGTTAATTAGCTTAATCCATCTCAATTAGACTAAACATTATTCTTCAAAAATATATTACTTAGCAAACTGGAGTCCTATTTTTGAAATGCAGTTTATTAATTAGATTGTATTGGAAATTTAACAATATGCATCATATTTGTATACATGCATATATCATAAATTTGGAATTTATACACTTTTAAATATGAGAATATCTACAAATCATTAAACTCTCATGTAGTGAAGATAGAACTGGTTATGATGATAACAATATCGAGATTTATTGGTAAGGCAATAAAATATTAGACAATTTTATGTACTAACTAAATTCTAAAAGGGGAAATGGAATCTTTAAAATCAGTGCTAAAATCCACAGGAGCTTCTTTTAATAAAGTTTCTAACCCGAATGCCTTATTACTCATTATTTTTCATACATCAGATCAAACTTTAAAAGTCAATAAAAAATATTGTTTAGAATCTGTATTTAAATAGATAAGACTTATAATTTATTATTGAATAATCTGTTTGATCATAATGCTGACAAATTGAAACAAATGTGAAAATCGAAAGACTCGAAAGACGATTAATATCAAAATATCACTTGTGGTTCATCATAAGCCAACACATCAATAAACTCAGTTGCTGATTGTTTAAAAATATTAGCAGTGTAATTAAAAGAGGATAATTTGAAAAAGAAAGTTCTCCTATAAAAGTATAGACTCAAGAAATCCTAAAAGCGTTGGATATATATTAAAGTAAATCATTAAACGAAAGTCTTCTACATTGTATAATAAATTAATTCCCTAGTTAGTAAACAAAAAGCCAAATGTTTAACAAAGAAGGGAACAATTTTGTAAAAATCTAATTCCAAAGGGATAGGACTGCTCAACAGTTAATTAAAATTGTTTAAAGTTACTCTGGTATTAGGTAAAGCAGTTATCTACTTCCATTTTCTTAAGTGGACAATAATTATGATAAATAATTATTAGACAATAGCATTCCGCTATTATAATTCCACACATCCAAACTATTCAGCATCTATAAATTTGAATTTTAAAGTCTCTATTGTGATTAGAAAAAAGACAACCTGGTGATGTTCTTATGAGATATTGAAGACACTGATGAATACTAAAATTATCCAAAAATCAAGACATGTATATTATATGTTAGTTTAGTTGGTTTATTCCATTTCAATAAAACTTAACTATGTTTGTCAAAAGTGTATTGCTTGGCAAACTGTAGACGTAGTTTTTAACTGCATTTTATTAATTATAAAAATATTTTGCTTAAATCACATTTTTTGGAATAGTTATGAATATAATTCAATTTTTAGTTGGAACTGTTTAAAATACATTACACTTGATAGCTAGAAGAGTTATTGTGACTAAACAGAAGGTAATAAATAGAATAATTCAAAGTCAAAAGCGTTTCGATTTATGTTAAGTTTAGTAATTCAGCAAAATGTTTCAAATTTGTACATAGCAGAAAATCAGCAAAGTATAAAACTATCTACCGTGAATAATGGGACTGTTAATATGCGTAAAATTATTATGATGTTTAGATACGTATTCTCATAATAGGCAATCTAGGGAAGTGACTAATTTCTGCGAATAGATTTGGATTCTTGAGAATCTATGCTTAATTTGACAGGAGCTTCTATTGGTAAAGTTACTAAATTAAGTACCTTAATAATTTATAAATTAGGATAATAGAAATCAAATATTTATCGTCAATAAAGATGTAAGAGAAGATCTTAATTTAAATAGATAAGACGTGAAAGTAGCTATTAAATGGCTTGAAGTAGTTTAGATTTGAAAATAAAGTGATAAAAGTGAATGAATACTTAATTTTTCTCAGGATCCTGACAAATCTGAGGAAGTGTGAAGATAAAAAAGCTCATTAACATTAAAATTTAGTCATGGTTCATAATGCCCTACTGAAAATTTCTGTACAAGAACTTGTACAAGATCTTGTACAGGATCTACAGTAGAACTAGTACTAGATCTACTGTGGAACTTGTACAAGAGCTTGTACAAGTTCTGCATAAGAAATTGCAACAAGAACCAGTACAAGAACCTGTACAAGATCCCGTACAGGTTCTTGTACATTAACATATTTATACTGGGGTTCTTGTACATGTTCTTGTTCAGGTTTATGTACAGGAACTTGGACATATAAATTAGTTTCTTTTGAAAACCTTTAAACAATGCGCACTACTTTTCTGTAATTGCTAGGGCTGCGCAGTAGGTTTTAATCAGTATTAACAAAAGGACACTGTGGAAAAAATGGTTTTTTAATTATTTTTAAATAAACAAAGAAATTTATAAAAAATCTTGTACAAGAACTTGTACAAGATCCTGTACAAGAACCTCAACATAAATATGTTAATGTACAAGACCTGTACAGGATCTTGTACAGGTTCTTGTACTGGTTCTTGTTCCAATTTCTTATGCAGAACTTGTACAGGATCTTGTACGAGTTCCACAGTGGATCTAGTACTAGTTATACTGTGGATCTTGTACAAGATCTTGTATAGGAATTTTCAGTAGGATCATGTATTAGAAATTTGCATATCTAGGTAGATTTGATGGGGTACACTTGTTTATTTAGCTCAACTTTTATTTTATATTTTTAAATAGAAAATTAATTATATAGGATAATTGGAAATAAACAAATTTCCAAACAAGTTGAGAATACATTCAAACTAGCCATGTAACTTCTATACTAAAGAGGTGTACTTAACGTTTAACTCAGTTGTAAGAAAACAGGAAAAAGTATATGATGAGCCGATTAACATTAAGAAACGATTAAAAGTATATTTTTCAGGTTCTCAATACATTCTTTACGACATACTTGTATGATACAATTGATTTATAAAATGCACGGAGAGAACTATAGTATATTGATAATAATAAAAATATATAAAATAAGATACTGTTGCATTGTATGCTTTGTAGATTCTAATAGAGTAATACTACATTATTGTTCGTTCCAAAAGTACGTTCAAATTGGTGAATTATTTTACCGCACGGTAAGAGTTCTTCATATTATTATGATAGCAATGTAGTTTAAATCGGAGCAATTCTTATACAGGGGATAATAGTAACAGAGGAGTAATTATACAGAGGTTTTAGTAATATTATTTCTTTCTCCTTTTATTAACAATGTTCGGAATGTTTAAAATCTATTTCAGATTTAAAATTAATATTTTCGACCGTGGTTATCATACCCATCCAGGGGCTATTGTTCCCACGCCTACATTTTAATAAATATAATTTGTATATTGAAGTGTATAGAGTTCTCACTTATTGTAAATATTTCCTGGTATTTTATGAATGGAAGCAATAAACTTTTTATTAAATTTTTCGTCGGAAAACAGATAAAAATTCATAAAGTTGGACAATTTCCATCGCCAGTTAATGAAATCCGACAAAATAAGCTTGTATCTCCTTGACTGTTGTATAGTGGCATTAGAAGTGTTTTAGGTACGTGTAATCAATTTATGAGATGAAGTATAATCAGTGACCTAACTTTTTCATTACGTATTTCAAGATATTGCTGGGAATAATAGCCCTAAACACGGGGCTATTATACCAATCACTCTGAAATTCTTCAACTTCGAAAATACATTCTTTTTTCTTATCTAACTTATAGAAAATCTTCAAAAGGATGTTCGCAAGGAACTCCATAGTACTGTTTCTCTTTTTAATATAAATCTGAATTTTAGTGAAGAGTTGAATAAAAAAGTAGAACTCTGCTGAGAATAATAGCCCCGGTTGAAGGTATGCGTTTCGTATAAAATTGGTTCAAATTTTTTTAACGAGTTTAAACTTTAGAATTTAAAAATATGAAAACTAATAACTTGTAAGAAGAAGAATGTAAAATTATATAGTGAGATAAATCCGCGCAAAATAATATAGTTAGGAGCTTGAGAGTTTTGTAATAAATATTTCATTATTTATATAATTACAATTGTTTCTGTACAGTTCAGTAAGTATTTGAACTATTTCCTGTTAAATCAGTAGGTTATATATGTATGTGCCACAACTTAGTACTCTTAAATTCCAAAAGAGGGATATGCTAATGAACTCTTACTACTTTTCTCACAATGAAAGTAAAATTTTAGAATAATATATTTTTGTTTAAGAGGAATAATATTATACTCAATGTTATTTATTCATATCTAATATGTTTAATTTTTGGGCGCATTGAAAAAATGTGTAGAACTTAAATAAAAATAAATAATTCTCTTTGCAGTGCAGTATATTCTAACATATTCCTGTTATATCTTAAATATAATGTACAAAGAAATATTATTTTTTGTTTATTTAAATGCAGCACATATTTTCAATGTGCCTATAAATTAAACATATTAGATATAAAAGAATAACATTCAGTATACAATTATTCTTCTTTAACAAAAATATATGATTCAAATTTTTTATTTTTATTGCGAGAAGATTGTAGGAGTTGATTCTTATATCCCTTTATTGGAACATAAATGTGCTTCGTACTCGAAAATATACTTCGTACTGGTATCAATAGATACGTTTGAATACATACTGAACTCTACTGAAATAATTTTAATTTAATAAGCAAACAAATATTAAATGAAAAACTGTTTTGCTCCCACTTCTAATATAATTTTGTGCGGATTTGTTTTACTATACAATTTTGCTTTTCTCTTTATATGAGCTTCATATGATTAGTTTTTTTTTAAATTCCAAGGTTTACCTTCTATAATAATTTTGAACGAATTTTCGAGAATATGTGTATTAATTAAAAATCTGAAAGATATATTATACTTCATGAATTGCTGCATATAAAACTTTGTTTTCTTTTAGCATCAACACGCTTAGAACATTGGTAAAAAAAGACGAAAATAAAATAATTTAACAAATCCTATGTATAAGATTTGATCTAATTCAAACTGCATTTCTAGCTTGAGAGCAGAAAAACTCTTTCTGAATGGAAAAAGATGTCCAACAAAAATTGACGTGTTTTCAGAACGAAGAATTTGAAATTATAGTGTAAGACTAGTAAAGATAGCAAATTGAAACATTTTAAAATATAGTAGAATTTTTCTTTATTGCTTCCCGTAGTTTTAAAAAATTTCGATCATAAGCTATCAAATAACATTAGAATTGCACATGCTGATTTTTTATTTATTGCATTATTAGGTGTGTCTATCTGTTCCATAATATCAGAAGAGATGGCCATGTCTTGTTGGTGAGAGATGGCTATATGCTTTAGAAGTTAACGATGTTAAAAATATATTTATAGATAAAAATTCACTTCTTATATTATAGATATTCTAACGTTATACTCTAATGAATATCGTCAAGTAAAAATATTAGTAAATTGAATATTAGATTCAGTGTATACATTTGGTCACCTTCCACAAGATTCTGGAAGACGTGGGCAAATGCATATTTTTAAAAACTCAAATTTCAAGATTGTTGCAAAAGAAATATTTAATTTTAATTTTAATTATTTCTTGGAATATTCTTCAAACATTACTTGCTAATAAAATATTAGATAGAATTCGACTTTTTTTAGTTATTACAATCCATTAATAAACTATGACCATCTCGCCCGGACTTACCATAATTCTAGCAGCTTCTACAAAAGATAATTCAACTACAATTTTGAAGCATTTTTTAAATACACATAAATGCATGCCATTCTTCAGATATGTACACTTATTGCAAAAATCGTGATTCTACTATTATAATTTTATTAGGTTGTGAAACGTGATATAAGCGTATGAATTAATTCAATGAAACAAGCATATTATCTCGTATCTACCGAAGATCTAACAAACATAATTCTAATGCTTCCTTAATGCTCCTTGATTATTCATATATTCTCTCCTCTTTCCTAGCAACTGTGATAAACGTTTAGTAAACCTCTATAATATAGCAGTTACATAACCATTGCTAATTAACTCTTAGCTTTTTTAGCAGGCGATATATTTTTAATTAGACTGTGATCCTGACAAATTACTTTTTATTTATGGAAAACAGTGTAAGAGTTAACCCAATTAAGCAAGTGTTTTCAGAATCTTATTGCAACAAAATTTAAGGATTGTTACATCCAACTATTCTAAGACCCATCTGAATGTAAAAGATAACTGATTTTATAGGTTCTCTGTAAGTCCCGTGATCTGTTACACTTCTTTTGAGCTTTAGAAATCTTTATCTTAAATACTGGACTACGTCTTAATTACTTAAGAAAAATTGCAATGTCAAAGAAATGTCTAGAAAATTTCAAAAATCTTAGGAACTTTGTTTGGAATTATTTAAGAAAACTGCTAAATAGAAACATTTAAAAAACATTTTTTTTTATTGAACTTTCTCAAACTAGACTTAATTAGTAATAGAAAAAAATTATATAAAACCTTTCCGAATGATTAGAAGTGTCTTTACAAAATTTGTGTAGTTAGATACTTGTTTTAAATGGATCCCAAAACGCTTCGAACCCTAGCCTTATTTTAAAGTGGTTTTAAATATAGAAAACAAAATTCGGAAGTGTAAAAATAGACGCCCAAAAAACATCTCTATACGAAGCTTCAACAAAATTTGACTGTTTGTTTTTGAACATTATGATATTATGAGTTTTTTTGTACTTTTCAATCATTTGGGCCTTCTGTAAATTTTGATTTTTTTTACCTATCGTCAACTTTCGGTACATGTTTCTTCAAAATCATTAAATCAATTTAAAAGCTCTTTTGGTTTTTAATCTGTAGGGTTTCAGGATGTCAATCAAATAGATTTACTTAATATTGACCAATATGAACAGATATGTAAGTCAAATCATAAAAAATGTAAAAAATTTTTGTACACTGTGATGTAATTATTTACAAAAAATATATAGATCAAATACATTTCAAATCAGACAGGCGAATAAAATTAAATTTTAGATTAAGTTGCCCATCGAACATATTATTCTTCATAGAAAATAAGGGGACACGTATTCTTTCGATTCAAATCAGTGGTAATTGAATATTTTGGATCTAATGAAGCCTTAAATATCAATGACTTGTATTAAGAGTTGATCATTTTTTTTGTAGTTTCATTCCAAACAACACAAACATAACCTAAACTTCGTTTGCAGCGAAGGTCCCTTTCACCGTGGGCAGCCAAATATATAGTTTGGAGAATTTTCCTTCTAAAATTTAAAAAGTTACTTTTTGCAAGTATTAAGAATAATTTTATTCTAAATAAATAAACTATTTTTTAAAAAAATATTCTTATATTTAAGTAAATAAATTTTAGAAAATTTATTTTATAAAAAAAAAAAATAAAATAAGAAGATTAAAAATATTAACTCGTTGTGGTCACACCTCCATTTTTAAACCTAATGGTCATGTGGGGTCCAGCGGACCCCAAGCAGAAGAACTGTTATTACTTACCTTCTAATCCATGTATTTATCTAATCCTTGAACTAAACTTTAATTCAAGGTTCCTGCTGTGTTATACGATGTTAATTTTGTTTATTGAAGATTTTTTTATATAAAAAAACTCTTAAGAAAAAAAATTGCAAGAAATTTGACCTTTCTCATAAAAATGTCAATTTTTAAGATATAGTGAAGTCCTTTCAGTTTTGTGCTCACAAGATACTACACTTTTAAGAAAAAAATATATGGGAATGGACTTCGAAAAAGAAATTCTTATTCTAGATGAAAAGTGAGTAGAGTTCTGAAAAAAATTCTAATAGTTCAAATATTTGTTGAAACATACAGATGGAGTCATAAGTGCGATTTGAAATGACCAGTTTGTAGATATTTAGACGCAAACTTGTCTGGGGTCACCTGGACCCCACATGACCACAAAGGGTTAAATAAAAGATAAAACTGTTTGGAAAACTAAAACTCGAGAATTTAATAATCCAATTTAATTAGAAAAAAATATTGTTAATACTTTGTAAAATGTAACTTTTTAAATTTCAAAAAAAAATTATTCTAACTACAAATATGGTTTAGCCCGCTTGAAACTTATGGTAATTATACGTCATAATCAAAATCTTCTCATAGAATACTTATATACCTACAAGAATCTGCAGAGCAAAGTAGATTATCTTAATTAGAAAAAAATGGCATTCTAAATAATTTCATTTTTGCGTTTTTTCAATTTTTAAAGTGAAGAATTAAAATGCTTACAACTTCTTTAAAACTGTACTATTTTAAAATCGGAAAAATACTTGTTCCCTTATTTTCCATGAAAAATAATATATTCGATTGTCAACTAAAACTAAAATTAGATCTTATTCGGGGGCTTGATTTGAAATGAATTTGGTCTTTAATTAATCTGAAGATTTGCATGAATTTGATTAATATTGTTGATTATATTTTAAATGGAAGCACTTAAGGATGAAGACAATCGGATAAACAGTTTTCGAGGAAATGCTAGTGAAAGGTGACTGTTATTGCTTTGTTATTGTATTTGTGGTGACTTATAATTTCCCATAATTTATAAAGAAAATGAGCTAATAACTTAAAAACTTCTTTTATAAAAAAACTTAGCAATATTCTTGATTTTCACAATACCATGATAAATAAATACAACTTAACTGAATTACAAAATAAAAATATATTGATGATAATATCTAGCTTAAAAAATTTGCAATCCAACAGCACCGCAAGTTTTCTGAATGTGGACAATGCCTCACAAGGCGAGGTGACAAATGTTGAATAACGAGACTGATTCAATTTTGTGTACTTGTTTAAATGTCTACGCATGTAAAAATGTTTGGCGTAAACTTGGACTGAACATTACATGCAATATTCGCATGAATGCATATTTAAGCACCAATGTATAATTAAATGTATGTATATGCGAATATTGCATGTAATGTTCAGTCGACGTCTGCTCCAAACATCCAAACGTCCAAGTCTTAATAGAACATTGCATTCAATGTTCAATCTACCTTGGTGCTTAAATATGGATTCATGCGAATATTGCCTGCAAATGTTCAACACATTTCATATACGTTAGTTGATTCTTTCTTTACTAATAAATAATTTTCTTAAAGGGACAATCACAAAAAATGATTATTTCAAAAGTTATGATAATAAATGGATTTTGAAATTAAAAAATAATTCAAATAAGTGGAAAATTATTTTTCTTTACACATGAATGCAAAATCCGCTTTTGGCTACCGTCGGTAACTATGCAAAACAGCTGATTCCCGCATACTGTGAGCAAAAGTTGACAGCAGTACGCAAAATGCTGACAGCAGTACGCAAAAT
>WNHD01011724.1:0-21326 GCA_011057455.1 Ganaspis sp. Gsp50 | reverse complement strand
TTTCCCATTTTCTAAAAATAAATAACTTGGCGTTCGATAATTAATGTTTAAATTTATAAAATGAGCTAAGTAACCAGTAATTAATTCAAAATAATAATACAAGAATAAAATTAAGGTTACAATATGTAACTTTTAAAATTGTCATTTTTAGAGATAGTTCGTTTGAAAAAATGTTCTGCATTAAAAAGCAACTCGATTGACGTATACAAAATGTGCAATATAATTGTATATATAGATAATTAATTCTATGAGGAAGCAAAATGTGCATAAATGAACATAATACCCCACTAATTTAATTTATAAAGTAATAACGTAATAACAAAGTAATACCAATTGTAAGTATAGTAACAATTGTAATTGTAATAACAATTATGTTATTACTTTCCTATTATTTTATCTTGTTAGTACTTTTTTTACTTATTCTTTGTTGTTTTTTTTATATTTCCACATTTAATCGATCGTCAAAATTTGTAAAACCTTCACAGTAAAATCATATTCCTTAATCGTAAACACTTGGAAACCATAATAATCGAAAAATGGTAAGTTTTGCAACATGATACAAGAATGAGTCAATTTTTGAACTTAAAACTAAACTCTCGATGCTCAAAGTCGGTGGAAATAGGAACTAATTTAAAAAAGTCAAAATTTGTTTCAGTCAAAAGTGGGCTGAAAGCAAGACCTCTTTTCTTACACTGTCTAAATGAAAAAAATCGAATAAACTATGAAAAATGTTCAAAATAGTGTTTTTAAAACACTATAAACCACGAAACTGCTTTCAATCTATCTTAAAACCGAAAAAGACAACAAATGGTCCACAAGCTCAAAAAATTACAATTTTCCAAACATTTGCACTTTATTCCTATTTATAATACCACCAGAGAAAATGGTCGGATTGAAAATTACAGCAGAAGCATTTTCACCCACGCCATTTAAATTCCAAGTGAATCATGCATGCAAATTGTCTCGTAATCTAAGACAATTTTCTCCAAATGAAGCTATTAAACGTGAAGAAAAAAATGTAAAGCACCGAGAAAAGGAATATGATCTACTTTATGGTCGATGAAGAAAGAAACTGGAAGATTTTGTTGTCTGGGAAGAAGAAATAAAATATTTTGTGATATGAGGGAGAGGAGGAGAGAATATAAAAAAGAAATGGGAATGAGCGAGATAGGCTTGCGCATAGAGGTTAACTGTGATGAGATGCGAGGCAATCAATGTGCCATCAACTCGCCTCGATTTACGACTACGACGTCACGAAACTATTCTGGCCCCGGATGTCTCGCCGATCCGACGACTAGGCCCTTCTCAGTTGGGCCTGACGGCCCGGCAGCGATTCTACCCGAGAATCATTTCAATTTACCATCCCACACTCAGTCCCCGAGTCATATTCTATGCATAAACGTATCTCATCTTTCACGACGTATTCATGCTTTTTACTTCGCTCGTGAAAACCTTTGGGTGATTTATGCGACGGGCGTCTCGGCACTGCACTTCCATAAACTCCAAACAAACAAAACCAAGGCAAAGTTGATAAATATTTTTAAATTGCGAATCGCCTCTTGGAATATTTCTAATTAAGTTCCTCGAATGAAATATTACTAATAAGCTTGTGAAAAAATTATCGTCTTAGAATAGATGTTTCCTGGCTTTATGCATCAGGCTCTTAAGTGAAATTAAAAAATTTTTAAACCCTTTGTACACTGCAGCGATGAGGAGCTATGAAAATATTATTTTTTTTTTTTGAGAAAGGTAAGAGACGCACGATGGTTTCTTGGCGTAAAAAGTAAAAAAAGGTGGAAAATTATGTTCCTTTTATTAACATTTTGATTCCACGTGAACAAAAAATTTCCCAGTCTTTTTCATCAATTTTTGGTGAAATATATTCAAGGTCAACCAATTCGTCTTGATAAGATATATAATATAGAAATATAATTTTTCGATTCCTAACGTTAAATTTTCATTAAGAACAATTTTACATAATGTAAAAGATTGTTTTAAACAAAAGTTTGCAAAAAAATTTTAATTCGATATTTCTAAAAATACCTTCGACAGTTTTTAGATTTTCATGAATAGTAGTGAATAAAGTAATAACTACATTCATTTTACTAAAATCGGTCAATGTTCTAAAAATATTTCGTAGACAAATTCTCAAAAACTGTAAATCCAGAAAGTATATTGTCATATACTCTCTAAAAATGTAAATCTAGAAAATATATTGTTATATACTCTCTAAAAATGTAAATCTTCAAAGTATATATTGTCATATGTGACACGATCTGAAGAAAGGGACCTAAAACGCATTCAAAAATAGGTTATGTTTGCTGACAGTTTTAATTTGATAAATATTTTCGTTTTGATTATTTGCAACCAAAAAGAGTTTTTCTTGAATAGCTTTTTTGTATACTACCGAGAAAAACCGTTTCTATTAGCAGATAATTCAAAAATGAAACTTTAATCAAGTTAAAACTGTCAGCAAACATAACCTATTTCCAAATGCATCTTAGGTCCCTTTCTTCAGTTCGCGTCACATATATTCTCAAAAAAATGTAAATTTTTAAATTACATTGCCATATATACCCTCTAAAAATGTAAATCTTCAAACTATGTTGTCATATGCTCTCAAAAAAAAAGAATCTTCAAATTATATTGGGTACAAAATTTATTTAAAATGTAAAAAATTAAGTAAATGTAAACTGTAAATTGAATGAATGTAAACTGCAAATTGATTAATTATAAACCGAAATTGATTATAAACCTAAATTGATTGTAAGCTTAAATTGATTATAAACTTAAATTGATTATAAACCTTAAATTGATCGGTACAGTCTGTAATTTACTAATCGAATATATAAGACAAGGTTTCTGTAGATCTCGACTGCTCTATATATTACGAGATAATTTCTTTTCGTGACCCTGGACGAATTTATCTACAGTTTGTTCTGAGCGCAAGATCAAAGGTTTGAACTCTGGCGATATTATGCATCGTGGTTTTTTCACGTCTTCGCGAAACGTTTAAAGTTTTAACGGATCGGGCGGGATAGTACTGCACTCCATTAGCTCACAACCGTAATTTACGTATTTGTTCTTCTGCCAGTAAATCTTCCAACAGGGTGGAGGCGCCAGCACGATGGAGCAGCCAATATGGATAGGAATGCGTGACGTTACCATAATATTAATAGTTTATTTACCGAAGCCCATACGTCACTATGTCCCACTATATACCTTTTGTATTAATTCTCGTTCACAATGCCAGCCTCCATTTTGCTCATTTTGCCCTTTTTAGTCCTGTCACCTCTATTCTCGCACCAAAACCCAATTTAAAAATTGTAGCATTTTCACTTTTTCAGTAAATTCCCAATTCCCGGTACATTTCCAGTTTATTTTTATGTAACATTTTCATATCACGTTTTCTTTCTTTCTTTCTTTCTTTGTTGAAGAAAGATTCAATTTGTAGATTTATATTTGTGCATTTTTACATTTGTATATTTATATTTGTACATTTTTACATTTGTAGATTTATATTTGTACATTTTTACATTTGTACTATTGTGCATACATGTAAATATGATTAGCAGAATCTATTTGAAAGTACCAACTTGATACTATAAGTGTCAATTTTGTACCAAAGTGTATCAATTTTGTACCAAAGTGTATCAATTTTGTACCAAAGTGTATCAATTTGATGCCAAAAAGTATATCAATTCGATGCCAAGAAGTATCAATTTGATAACAAATGTATCAATTTGATGCCATATAGTATCAATGCATTAAAGAATCACAGAGAAAACCTTTGCTCACTTTTGATGCGTGTTCAAATTGAGCAGTGCTATGTAACATAGCGTGTGGCGTCACCTTCCTGGTTCATATTTGATGCAATTCAAATTGAGTTGCGTATATCATACTTACATTGATACGAGGTTTTTTCTATGTTGGTATCAACTTGATGCAAAAAGTATCAAATTAATAAATCCAAAATTTCAAATTGATTTTGATTTTGTCATCAATTTGATACTTTTGACTTTAATCTTTGAAGATCAATTTGATACTATCCCAGTGGGAAATTACCATCGGCGCAAGCTTGGCCCAAACTTGGCTAATATTGGCCCGACAGTAGTCCAAGCTTGAGCATTGGCAAATTTCCCACTAGGTTGGAGATCAATTTAATACTTTGAAGATAAATTTAATACTTTGCTAATCAATTTGATACTTTGGTGATCAATTTGATATTGTGGAGATCGATTTGATACTTTGGAGATCGATTTGATACTTTGGACATCAATTTGATATTTGGAGATCAATTTGATATTTGGAGATCAATTTGATAATTTGAAGATCAATTTGATATTGTGGAGATCGATTTGATATTGTGGAGATCGATTTGATACTTTGGACATCAATTTGATATTTGGAGATCAATTTGATACTTTGGTGATCGATTTGATATTGTGGAGATCGATTTGATACTTTGGAGATCGATTTGATACTTTGGACATCAATTTGATATTTGGAGATCAATTTGATACTTTGGTGATCAATTTGATATTGTGGAGATCGATTTGATACTTTGGAGATCAATTTGATACTTTGGTGATCAATTTGATATTGTGGAGATCAATTTGATACTTTGGTGGTCAATTTGATATTGTGGAGATCAATTTGATACTTTGAATATCAATTTAATGCGCTGAAGTTAACTGTATGCCAAAAATAGAACGTTGTATAATATGTTAAGAATTGTTTTTTTTGTGACCCAGTAATATAAATATGATTGTCCTAGTGTTTGTGGCTTTAGGGTCCAAATACAAAGAAAGATACTTCTTAGTTAAGAATTTTCCAAACGTTTCGGCATCATGTTTCTTTGTATTTGGACCCTAAAGCCACAAACACTAGGACAATCATGTTGTATAATATGTTTGTGTATTCCACAGTTCTGCACGTAGATTAAGTACTAAATCAAATTTACATAATTATTCATTCGGAACAAATAATAGTTCTCTTTTGTTGTCTCATAGTAACTTTACAATTTGTTTAAAAGATTGTACGTTGTTTTTTCGTTGTTTTTTTTTGTTAGGCAGCATAGAGGACTCGGTGTAATGTATTTCATATGATTGTACACACGGTTGTGTATATGGCTGTATGTCAATGTCCACAGGTAAGTAGAAGTATATTTGTATAAGTCAATATTTATTGGTTTATTTAAAAGCATATTTGTACATGTCAATGTTTATAGGCACGTGTAAATCCATATTTGTACTTGCGCTTGTGTTGAAGCAGTGAAATATACATATGTATGCAAGTGCCCGAGGCAAGTATCACTAAATATTCTTCTTCGAGGTTACTAGCAGGGTTAAGAGGTATACAGACTAGCTGAGTTGTCAACAAGTAATATTGATGGCAGGATGTGCAGCATCCCTCTGTAAATGTCCGAAGAGCAGAAATCGATTCACTTCTAAAAAAACAACACCCTTTTGTTCAGTCTCTAAATCATTAATCCTGAAGCTGCGACTCATTTCCTTATAACAATTTTTTCATTATTTAATCTCCTTTTTTAATTCTTTGTTTTTAATTTAAATTTTTTTTTTTAATTCCATACTCTATTTAGATTTTTTTTTAGTTTTCTCTATTTAGTTTCAACTAATTCATAGTTGAAAAAGAGATTCGAAAATCAAAAAGTCCACAAAATTTAAGAAACTTCAAAAATGCAAATAAAAGAAGATGCAAAATCGAGACAAAAATTTTGAGTTGTTCGCTCTTTTTGAGAAGAAATAAAAATGCACGAAGATTGGGCTAGAAAAGAGGAAGTGGACCATTTTGGAGAGAAGGTCGAGTGGATTTTGGAGCGTCGCGACAGAAGTATCAAAATGTTCTTCCTGCAATTGATACAGTTCCATAATTTCGAAGAAGTTGCGTGTCACATGTTGAAAGGACAGAATTTTTTCTGAAATCCCATCACTCTGAGGCGGGCTACCGTTTACGCTCAGATTCTTAGAAAGCGCAGTGGATAATAAGCGGCATCGAGAAAACAAAGAGAAAAAGTGGGCGTAATGATACCCAAGATATGTTCAATTACAGTGCGCGCTGTTGCGTGTATACGATTCCAATGTGTCACTGCTATACTTCGCGTAAACGAGGACGTAAGGTGGTTCTTCATTCCTTTTTTTAAACCTTTAGTAGAAAATAATACTGTTATTGTGCTCCAAAGCACCGCTCGAAAAATTCGTCTTCAAATTTTCCTCTTTTCATCTTCATGTTGTTTCTCTTCTGTCTCTTTTTTATTCTCTCTCCTCTTTATTATCATTTTTCCCCTTTTTTCGTTTCTTCATTCTGTTCTTCTTTCTATTTTTCTTCCCTGCTTTATTTTCTGCATTTTCTCTTTAACTTTTTTCTTGTCCCTTTTTTTCTTCAAATCAATCAATGATATTTATTAATTTTCTCAACAAATAGTTACAGCAAAAAATGTAATAATTTTGTAACTAATTTTGAGATCCGAAAATGTGGTAAAAAATTGAAAAATCTAGTTCAAAAATGCAGCTGATTTTGAGATTGAAAATACAGCTTATGGAAATTGAAATGAATGAAAGGACGATTGGTTTAGAGAGAAGAAATGAAGTGGATTATTTATGGAAGGTGCAACTTGAGATTTTGTAAGAGAAGCGTTAGGATGTTGTGATTATTATTCAAACCACATCACGCCTCGTGCCAAGAGCCTCTGATTTTTGCATGCAAGCGTATATCTAACCTACATGCCTACATATGCGTTATGCCCTGTGTCGTATGTAAATTTCCGCATAATGGCTTCAAAAGTTCTCCTCTACACGTTTCTGCTGCCGAGTTTGGCATAAATCGCGTGGGATAGAAGCACGCACGAGTCAATCTTTTCCTTTTATCTCAATCCAGATAAAACCACGGACACCGTCAAATTCAAGTGAAAGTTACCTCGCTGATCACTCTCTTTCAAATAAGCTCTATTTTACGTAAGCTACGAGTTTGCGATAATCACAATAGCTTACAATGAACTTGAAATAATTGCAAACACTCGGTCACAAACTAATCAATTTATCATAGTTTACTTCGTTATTTATTTAAGATGCTTAACGATGAGGAATGAGCGTAAAATAATTACAACAGTGGCCAATTGATGAACTCAAAAAGAGTACAATGATATAGCTTATAAGCTTGAAATAGTTACAATAATAATTACAATAATGATTACAGTAATGATTGCAACAATGATTACAATAAAGATTACACTAATTACAAACTGACGATAATTTACAAAACATTTGTTCCAAAAAAGAATAATTTACAAAAGTACGCGCAAAAAAAGTAAACGTAAACATAAACGTTAAAAAGTAATAAATAAACGTTACAAAAGATGGAAAATGCAAGCGGAAATTCTAAAGCCCGATTTACCCATTGATGAAAAAATTGAAATTCTCAATGAGGCTTGAGATGTTGGAGACGATGTTTCCAGTAATGCAGAAGGGTGACTGGGCAGTGTCAACGAGTTATTGAAAGTGGGCCTTTTTGTGGTGCATATTAAGAAATTGGATGTGGAGTATAAAGAGTAGTGTGAGACGTCCTCGAAGGTTACGGAGCGTCATGGAGTCGCGTTGTCCAGTCATCTTGAAACTACCTTTTAATCGGAGGATGCAGCCTCAGATGACACGAAAAGATGAAAGCACTGCAGTATATCTATAGATGCTGGCAAGTAAAAGCGACTACCTGCTCATGTTAGTGCCAACGCAGACGAGCTTCGAGGCTCCAAGAAGGAGTATTTAATAGCTGGGCCTCACAGCTATTACTCGGCGAATTCTTCAGGACCCTTCAGCATCCTCCGAGTCAGTAGTCATCCTCATATCTTGCTACCAAATACCTCCACTTTTCACAGTACCCTCTTTTATTCTCCATTCTCATTCTATCCCTCATCATGAATTTGTCATTTGTTTACTTTGCCTAAATTACTCTCGCGGGAAAAATCAAAGCCATAATCAGTTAAATTCAGTTTAGAAACTGGTAAAATGGTCATTCTTTTTGCAAAGAAGATAGTAGAGTTAACTAACTCGCAGGTTTTTTCAAAGTGTGGAATTGAAACTGAAGAGAGTCAATTTGACGCGAAACGTATCAATTTGTTGCCAAAAGTATCAATTTCATGCCAAAAGTATCAATTTCATGCCAAAAGTATCAATTTCATGCCAAAAGTATCGATTTCATGCCAAAAGTATCCAAATAATTGGACAATCTAAATCAATTTGATACTTTTGATCTCAGTTTGCTAATTTCAATTGAAGTGGGCTTAATTCATAAAATTAATCCTACACTTTAAAAACCTGCAAAAACTGGTGTCTTTGTATAAGACACTTAAATGTCTTATTTGCGTTTTTAGACGCAAAAGGTGTCTTATAGTTTAAAACATTCAGTGTTTAAGACATTTGAAAATATCTAAACGTCTTCCGGTAAGACACCAACAAGACACCAGTTTTTGTAGTGTACTTGTTACTTTTTACAACATGTGCGTTTTTTTGGCACACCTGTCTAAAATACAAGACTAATTTCTATCTACACAATGCGAGACAGTGCCACTTTGAGGGGGCCTGAGATTTGATTCCCTTGCGTTTTGGATCACCGTTACACTGTTGGACTCCGATCGAGTCCAAATAATTGATATTTACAACAAAGAACAATACAAGTACAGTGGCTTTACTATGCTCTTCCGGCTCATTTGGATCGTGTGCACCGAAAAACTTCCTGGAGAGTTTTGACCTCGGAAGGAGATAAGGATGTCGGCATCTTTGAGACCATGTCGGCAGGAGAGCGATTCGTCTCGAACTCGATCCGATTTCTTCCAAACGATCCGCTCCAAAGTCATCCAGGACAAGAGAACCCGCATCCCGAATAAATGACGCCACAGAAAACTTTCCTGCGCGTGCCAATCGCAAATCTTCTCAGTACATATCCTCTTCTGCAATTATTTATTTTTCCCACAAGTCTTTTTGATGGTACCTACATGTGTATTTTTACTTGGTACTGCAATAAGTATACTTATTGGTACCATTTAAAAAATAAGTACTATATAAAAAATATAACCAACAAGTATACTTATTGGTACCATATAAATACACTCTCATTATTGATGAGAATGTAAAAATTAATCAATCCTTTGATTGATTGAGAATGTAAAAATACACATGTAGTTAGCGGATATATCCTCAAATTTTTAACTGACGATGTTAACGAAATTAAAATACTAAGAAACAAAAAATATAACTACTTGGTGCAGGAATTGAACAATGGATCGGTTTGGAATTGGTTGCTGTTAATTAGTTGGTGGAAAGGGGTTGTAAAGTATGGTAATCAGGTGGCATTGAGTCCATGAGCTGGAGATTGAGCACATAATGACAACAAGAGGGATTCGACAAGGCTGCTGACAATTTCATGGACGAGTGTTGGTAGACCAAAATGATTAATGTTACCTGATGCCACGAGATCGTGCAACTTACATCTTAATTCAGCGCAATAATAGCTCTAACGACTTTGTATTGTAATAGGCGTTCTTCGGTAGCGGATAAATACATAGCCTTCATTAGCCTCTCTTGTTAGAAAGCAAGAAATCCCAACAAAAGACTTGAGTTATTGAATTCCTAATCCAATCGTCTCGTTTATGCAAAACCTCGTTCAATTCCATTTGTTGTTAAATTCCCATCATTTCCTTCAATTCTTTAACAGAGAGTTTCTATCATCTGTTGATAAATACTTGCGATTGTAAGTCTCGTAATTTATAAATGTAGATTTATAAACATTCGCATTTATAACTGCTCTCGTTGATGAATATTTATGTTAACAAATGTTGTGTTAAAATATCTTTTCTTAGTACATTTTTTACTAATCGAATTTCTATTTATCAACTTTTTGGTGATAAGTTTCTTGTTATAATAAATTTCTTGTTAATACATTTCCTGTTGCTATTTTCAGCTTTCTTCTTAGCAAATTTCTTGTTAATAAATTTCCTATTGTTACTTTTAGTAAATTTTCTGTTAACAATCGCAGATCGTTTTGCTTGCGTTCTCTCAAAAATTGCACATCCGAAAAATCTAAAAACGGAAATCTATATTAGCTGACATTAAATACTGAGATGAAAGAAAAGTTTTCAAAGACGATGCTGTTATGAAATAGGAGCACGTATTTTGAGATGTAAAAATAAGAAGTAGTATATGAATTATGAAAGATTCCAGGCAGGTGAGTCGGGATTTCGAAAAGACTTTTTTCTCGACGAGATGCGTTGCGAGTGATTTATAACGAGACAATGATTAGGCAATGCTCGACGTTAAACATCGCCTTTATGATCTGCTCTCAAACCTCTTGGTTCGAAGCCCCATGATTGTCGTTTCAATCATTAATCAGCTCGATGCTATTTACCTTCCGGACTACCTCACACAGATGTTCTTACATATATCCCTTGAATGGAATTTTTGTCCAAAAAAAATTAATTCACACTCTATCATGTGTCAAAGACTGATTATCAATTTTATGAAAAGAAAACTCACGAACGTTGTGTCTGGGAAAAACAGTTAATGCGATTTTAACCTAGAGTTTGGTTTTTTTTAATCGTAAAGATTCTAGTGTGGTTTTCCCCTAAAGATTAAATTTTAGTGTGGTTTTATTCTAAAAATTTAATTCTAGTGAGGTTTTACCCTAAAAAATTTAATTCTTGTGTGGTTTTACCCTAAAGATTTAATTCTAGTGTGGTTTTGCCGTAAAGATTAAATTCTAGTGTGGTTGCACGCTAAAAATTAACTTCTAGTGTGGTTTAACCCTAAGAAATAAATTTCTAGTGTAGTTTTACCCTCTATAATAGTTTCTACTGTAATTATACCGTAAAGATTAAATTTTAGTGAGTTTTTACCCTACAGATTAAATTCTAATGTGGTTTTACTCTAAAGAATAATTTTTAAAGTGTAGCTGAAGATGAACTTGCAGTGTGATTTTACCCTTGAGAAGAATTTCTAGTTTGGTTTTAACCTATATAATGAATAATTTCTATTTGGTTATATCCTGAATAGTGTTAATTCTGAAGATGAATTTTTAGTGTGGTCATGCCCTAAAGAATAATTTCTCGTTTTGTTATATCGTAAAGATTCAATTCTGGTGAGGTTTTATCCCAAAGATTAAATTATAGTGTGGCTTTACCCTAAGGAATAAGTTTTAATACGGTTATATCCTGCAGATGAATTGTTAGCGTGGTTTTACCCTTAAGATTAATTTCTAATTTGGCTTTACCCTAAAGATTAATTCCTAATGTGGTTTTATTTGAAACATTAATATTTTATTAATTTTAATATTTGAAACATAAATATTTGGCAGTGTGAATTTAAACATGATACCCTAAACATTAGTATTTAGATTTTCTTTATCTAATTTTTTTAATTCATCATTTCAGAATAAAAATTGGCATTCCTATGTAGACGTAAAATTTAGAGATGAGCAAATGAAAAGAACCCGTGTAGAAATTCCTTCCCGGTGTGGCCCTGATCGGGCCGTGCGTTTCATTCCCTAATTGGGGACGCCCTACCTGGGCCCAGTCAGGGCCATGGCAAAATTTCTACACGGGAATAGCAATTCTAAGAATGAACAAATGAAAACTAAGCAAATAAAAAAACAGCAAATAAAAACAAATGAAATATATGGAAATAAAAAATAGCTAAAAAAAACAGTTAAATAAATAGCAAATCAAGGCAGATAAAAAATATCAAAAAAGATAGGTAAAAATAGCAAAAAAACAGATAAAACTCTCTAAATTTGAATTAGTGAAAAGTCGTCCATCAATTTGAATTAGTAAGCATTTTTACTAATTTTTAATAAACTTTCACTATTTGTTTGTTTCTACTAAAGTTTTAGTGAAAGTTTACTAAAAGTTAGTAAAAATGCTTACTAATTCAAATTAGTGGACGACTTTTCACTAATTCAAATTTAGAGAGAAGATAACGAAAAAGCAGACATAAAATATCAAAAAAGGAGATAAAAATCGAATAAAAATAAAAAAACGAAAGATGAGCGAAAAAAACAAGTAAAAAATATGAACAGGTATAAAGACGAGAGATTAACACCTGACTGCTTATGGATCATTAACATTCGGTTTTATTATCACGAGTCTAATTTTTCGCGTATGTGAACTTTGAATTCGTTAAATAGGCACTTACGGTCTTGTTTGCTTGGAGGATTAGAATTTATTTGAGGTACTACTTAGTAGCACTCAAGCAGTTGGCTATAGTAAAGCGTCGATGGATTCTGAATTGTGTACACGCATTTATCAGCATCCCTCAAAAGTGAGAGCCGAGAAAGACCATTATTTGCTGTAATACTTATCGACGATGCTTTTGTAAAGCAACACCAGTGACTTTCGATGGATACGAGATTGACTTTTGTGCACAAATGCAAGCATTGAGCACACTTTACATTTTACGAGCTTAGGCACGTACCGTATAAAAGTGTCTTTTAGATTTATAGCCCACTCACACATACAGTATTACTCTCGTGAAGAAAGATTTTTCACAACTTAAAATACAAAGAGTCGTTTTTCGTTTTTTACTTCAATGTAGTGAAAGACTGCAATTTTGTAAAACGAAAAAAATAAAAAAAATGTATAAAACATAATTGTCATTTTTTAGGAATTTTGACTCCCTACATAAATCATTTGATGTTATTGAAGTATTTTTGAGTGAAGAGAAAATGCAAATCGTTTTTGTGATTCGAATTTCTTTTCGCAGAAACAATATTATTTGTATTTTAGCATAAATAATTCGTCGCGCAAATGTTAATTTCTTTTAAATTATCGTTGAAGTTGTTAATTTCTTTTAAACTATCCCAGAAATTGGTAATTGATTTTTAAATATCGTAGCAATTGGTCATTTCTTTTAAAATATCGTTGAAATTGATAATTTCTTTTATTGATCACATTCTTGCAAATAATTGATTTACATTAAATTACAAATATCCTAATCAAGTGCATCGTATTTTATTGAAAATCGTTTCCGAATACAGTCTCCGCTCTCAAAATGTTCGGTCATGACTTTCCGTATTCTTTTTTATTAAAAAAATATATGATTGACAGTTTCATTTGAATTCACTTCATTTGAACTTTTCATTGACTTCACTTTCGGATGTGACAATAATTTACACAAGTATTCAAGTTACTTTCTCTATATTTAATTGTCAAATTTTAATTGTCAGATTTTAATTGTCAGTAAAAAATCATCAGTCACCATTTTGATACCATCAACAAGCATTATCACATCATCAATTGTCATGGCAAAAACAACACAAGTGAAAGAAAAACTAATCCCTATCAGTTGTTATCATTACAAGAGGAACACCCCCCATCTCTCTGATGGGGATTATTTTTTCTACCTGACAAAAGTGTAACAATATTTGATAATAATCGTAGGCAGGTGTTGTTGGCACGTTGAATATGATTTGACATCAGAGTATCGCAGCACGATTCAAGGGAAATCGGTGTAAGGAAACTGGGGATGGGACTTTGAATGGCACCGGTAAAAAGAGGAGCGCTGGTATTGGAGAAGGGGGGGGGGTTCTAGAAGCGATTCGTCACAGATATTATTTAGAGGACCCCTTCTTCAGTAGAGCACAATACAAGTCAACACGGCTGTCTGCGTAATGAAGTAGTTTCCGAGGGTAGAACTCGAGTCTCTGTGGAAGAAAAGCAGAGGGGAGCCAGTAATTGGGGGATAGGCCACTCTCGCCGCAACCCCCAGTGGGCCTCAATCCCCAGCATATGCTCCCCTTAATCCCTGCGATTTGATTCGAGCCGCGTGTAATAGATAAATAAAGGTCGTGTTTTCCGCCGATCGACAAGCATTTCCCAAAATTCTTGTAACGAGCTCACTCACGAGAAAAATCAACTGCCCTTCACCCCTCGACAACACGACGCTTTTCAAAAATTGACCTCATTAACACCAATTTAAAATCTGGCGGGTGTCAGTGACTTGTTACTCGTCTAGCCAGTTATAGGCACAAGAAGGGGGAAAAACGCTTTTGGTAAAGAAATTATTTTTACAAAACACAAAAATATAAACGCTTCTTTTATAAATTAAATAAATGGAACAAATTAAATAAGAATTGAAAACATTATAAAAAGAAATAAAATAAAAATAGAAAAAATTATAAAAAAATTTAAAAAATTATTAAAAAAAATTGAAGAAATCAAATAAAAATTGAAAAATTAATAATTGAGGGGTCCATGCAAACTTTTCATTTTCTACTTGAAGTATTAGTTAGGCGATACAAGTAAACTAGTACATTGTCTGACCAATATTGTAAGTAGAAAACGAAAAGTTTGCGCGCCTAAAGTGTTTTTGCATGTGACCCCCCAATTGTATAAAAATTTATAAAAAACTGAAGAATCGTGAAATTAAAATTTTTAAAGATATAATAGCACTTTTGGGAACATATGATAAATTGTAATTGATAATAAAAATAAAATAAAAACAAAATTATTACAAATAATAAAATGGAAAATGGAAAAAGAATAATAATAAAAGTTTCTTTCGAACGATGTTAATAAATTTTTTTAAGTGAATAAAAAAAACTTTTTTTGGTGGACAAATTTTACGAGTAAATTAAAAACAAGTTTTTATCGTTTGACACTTTTTGTAAGTGAATTAATAAAGCAATGAAAAAAGCTGTACAACAAGTCTTCCCCTAAGTTTGCGTAACCTTTCAAAACGATTCTACAACCCTTAGAGAATAGTCACCACTAAATGAAGACATTCAATAAATTTATTGCCACCCCAATTAAATAGCAGCATATGCTTTCGATGGTGTCTTTTTTAACACCGTCATTGTGTTTCTTAAATTCATCAAGCTTTCGGTAAATTTATGTCCTGACAATTATCTTCAAACAGAGAATTTGCAAACAAAAAGAAAGTAAAATGTTGCCTTTAAAAAAAATAGAACAAAAAATTGAAAAACTAGTAACTAGCAAAAAAGGTCAACAGAAAACAAACCACGTGTAAAAAGTATTCTAAAAAAATATAATGTAATTTAAATAGTGTAAAAAAGATGATAAAACAAGGGCGAAATTATAAAACAAGAAAAGAATCGTTAAAAAAATAATTACAATAAGGAAGCTTCGAAAGAATAGAAAAATATAGAAAGTAATTGAAAAATAAAGCAAAAAATTGAAAAACGAAATAAAAAACTTACAAACAAAATAAATTGTTTGAAAACGAAAAGAAATACTTGCAAATATAATAAATTGTTTGAAAAAGAAGTGAAATACTTGCAAACAAAATAAAATATTTGATAATGAAATGAAATAATTGAACATGAAGTGGAATAATTAAAAATGTAGTGAAATAAAAAAAACAAAGTAAAATAATTGAAAACAGAATGAAATAATTGAAGACGAAGAAACAAAATAACGAAATGGAAAAAAAATAAATTATTTTAAAACCAAATGAAGTAATTGAAAATGAAATGGTGTTGTATTTAGGACAAGCAGAATTTCGGGTTAGGAATAACGTGGACGCAAAAAGACATTAATTTAGCTAATCAAACGGTAAAATTACAAAATTGTGCTTTGTCTTTATTTGTTCTTTATTTTTTTATAACTAGATAATCCGTAAAAATTTATTTGCTTTTTAAATGTTTCTTGTCTTATTTATTTATTATCTATGTCATTTTTCCAGATGCTGCTTTTTCTTATCTGCAGTACATCTTTTTTGGAAAAAAGTTGAAAATTCCTATAGGAGATATGCTTTTGAAAAGATGTGTATAATGTTCCGACAATAAATTAATAGATTTTTACTGCGATGTTCTATACTTCTTTCGTAAATATCATTTACCTTTTAGAATATATGTACATAAGATAACATAAACTCAGTTTATCAACTGTCTGAATTTCATTGCAATATTGCCTGAAAATCCGCCATGCATTCACGGAAAAAACTTAAATTTCTGAAAAAAAGAGACGGATTTTCCACCAAAAAATTAGCGGATTTTAAGGTTTTTAAGCTATGCTGAATTTCCACTTTTGTGTTCTTCTTTTGATCACACCTTATTTTCCGCCGAAATGTTAGCCCACTTTATGGTTTTCTTTTTACTGTGTAGTAAAATAAATAAAAACAAAGCGAAATAATTGAAAACAAAATGAAACAGTTGAAAATGAAAAAACAAAATAATGAAATAATTGCAAGCAAAATAAATTATTTGAAAACAAAATGAAATAATTGAAAATGAAAAGAAATAATTAAAAACGAAGAGAAATAATTTAAAGAAAGTGTTATAATTGAAAACGAAGAAACAAAATAATTAAAACTGAAAAAAAATAATTGAAAAGATCGCAAGAACGTGTATGCAGTTTTCCTTAATTAATCATTATTCGTTTCTACTTCCTGTTACAAGTGTCGCAGTTTTTTGTATTTTAACAAACTTTCTGGATCCTTTTTTAGCACTCTGGCAAAATCCAATGAGATTGTTGAAACGAGTGGAAAAATGTAACGAACGTGTTCAAGACGTCAATGTACCGTTGCGAGATTTTCTAGAGGAACATCTGAACTGCACACGAGTGCTATCATGAAAAAAAAAACGCCACGTCATTCGCGACGACGCCTTCCACGTGACTTCCATGCGCTCGTTAGCGTCAGTTTTAGGTGAAATCGAGAGCGTCGACGTCATAGAAAAAAATGTAGGAAGGGAAACGTCGAGCTAGTGAAGTTCTCGCTAATTGGAATCTGGCTCGAATGGGGTGAAAATCGAACCCAGCAACCCTCCTACATGCCTCACTTCACCCCCGCCAGTACTAGAAATATATTTTTTTTATTCTACTAAAGTTGAACTTTTTTTATCTGGCGAATTACTGTTTCTTTTCATTGAAAGTTCTTCGACAATTTTCAATCATTTTCATTGATTGGTTTTCTGATTTCTTTTTTATGAAGGTTTTCAGATTTTTTCAGGAAAAATATAAATAAATGAATATAAAAAGTATAAATATAAAATAAAAAAATATAAGTATTTTATTTATAAACAGTAGTGTTTAAAATATTTTAAACAGTAGAGGCTTACATTACAACATTAAGAAATGCCCTTTACAAATATAAAAATATAAATACATAATTATCAGGAAAAAAAGTTTTAATTTAATTTATTTCAATTTCGAATTTCCTAGGGCTAAACAGCCCTTCAAGGAACAAATACATTTTAAAGTAGTTTTTTTAAAGTAGCAGTTTTAAAGGTTTTCGTAGAAAGAGATTGATTATAAGAATTTAAAAACAAGTAATTAGCGTGTGATTATTAATTAACAATAATTATGATATAATTATATTAAATGGTGACGATTATGGTAAAAATAATGTAATGTATACTTAAATTTAACAATAAAGAGCAATGAGTGAACAAATTGCAAAACTATAAATGAATAAATTGTATCAATCTATAAATGAATGAAATATAAAACTATAAATGAATGTCATAAAACTATAAATGAATGGCATAAAACTATAAATGAACAAAATATATGAAGGGATTCGAATTATTTTAACGAAGATTTTATATTGAATTTAATATTAGTGACAAGTTCCTTCATTGCCTCGGCGCCAAAATGCACGGAAAAAAATAAATTAATTGCTATTGCTAACTGGAGTTATCTAGCGAAATTTATGCTCACAGTTAATAAAATAGCAGTGACAGCTAACAAGTTTGCAGTAGCTGCTAACTACAGTGAATTATTCGCGGCCACAGCTAATTTGTTAGCTGTCCCTATAGTTGTTAACAAAGTTAGTAGTGGTAGTGAATTCTTCGCTGCCACAGCTAATTCTTTTTTTCCGTGTGTGATAAGGGCGTGGGGGTTGGCGAGTAGAGGGGTCGATTTTGTGAATTAATAAAAATCCCTTCCGCACCTGTTCGTCCTCATTATTGTTTCCCAAGTGATGACTAATTAATCGCCACGGTTTGTGTGTCGCCGTCAACACGAAGGTGTTTGTTTTTATTTATTTATTTAATTTGTACATTTCTTTTTGTTGTGTGACTTTTGTTCTAATTGTTTGTTTGTTCTTTTATTTAAATTTTAATGGTGTGGCGATTTAACGGAATTATTGTTTAAAATGAGTGGCGATTAAACAAATTCATTTGAGGACGAGGAGAATTATCCAGATTATAGAAGGCCATTTGGAAAAAAATTGACTCTGGAAATAAATTGTGCCTTTGGAGATCGCTTTCTGCTCGCCGGTCTCCGTCTTTTACAAGGATTATCACCCGTCTTTCAAAAAACTATAGCATTGAATCACTGGGATCGATAAGTTTTTGTTATGTTTTATTTATTTGTCTGCCTTATTGTATTGTGTTTTTTTGTATTCATGTATTATTTTGCTTTTTGTTTTGACATTTTATTTTTTGTAACAATCGCAGAATGGACGAATGTGTGGGCGATTGTTCTTTTTATTGATATTTTACTGAATCGACAATGATCTTTTATGATGTTACATATGGACGTTAGTACAATTTTGTTATTTGATTTTTAATTATTGTTTCTATTTTATTTCGTTTCTCCTATTTATTATTGCCCAATTTTATCTTAATAAGTGAATTCTATTTAATTTTAATTTATATTTTAATGTGCGATTGTCAATTTCTAGGGCAGAACTTAATAATCGTTACATATAAAACCATATACATTTTTATTTTATTTTTATTTCATACTACAGTAAACGGGCTACAAAATAAATAAATAACTGAAATATAGAACTGCAAATGAATAAAACAATACTACAAATAATAATTAAATAATTCAGGTGAATAAATTATGCAAATAAGATTTAATGTACTGACGGAAGTCTAAAACTAATTAACACTAAAAAACACTAAAATCAAGTAATTTGAATGAATTAAATAAATGTAAAATAAAATTAATAAAATATCCTTCTAATTTTAATTTAAAATTTAAAAACTTAAAATTTAACTTTAAAATTTTAATTTAGAGCCTGAGGAAGATGACGAATCGAGTCATCGAAACGTAGCTCATATTTACATGACAAAAAATTTTTGTTTATGTTTTTTATATTCCTTCCGCTGATCGAATTTTTTCCATTTTCTACATAATAATTGTTATTGTTTATAATGCTAATAAGAATAATCGATATTGTTTATAATGTTGATAACAATCATAATTTTATAAAATATAAATTAATAAAGATTAAATGTATGATCTTGAACTGAAAGAATTTCTAAATTCAAAAATAGCACATATTCTGTTTCATGTCATATTATAAGTAAGAGCAAATTCAAGGCCGATGGCGTTGACCTGGCTACTTACGAATCTTCTATCAAAGACAGTTGTAAGACGGTCTGTCTGCAAAATCTACTCTGAGTAATACATACATGTGTACGCAACAATTATAATTTATAAACATAAATTTGATCTCTCATGAGTTCACAATGTACGTGACTTTTGCAAAGATGCATCAAATGAGCAATAATGTATCAAATGTGCAAAGATGCATCAAATATGCGAAAATACAACAAATATGCCATATGGGAAGATCAAACGCGACTTTTCACGAATGAATTAATGGTATGGGAAATAGTGGGAGATCCAGGAGGTATATAAGCATTGAAATTGTTATCATCAAATGTCGAATACTCTGTGCAGTAAATCGTTCACATCGAGTGACCCGTTGCAACGCGTTGGTTAACGGTTGTCATATTTTGACACTTTTCTTTAATCGATAGATGCGAATCAGTTTTAAACGCGATTAAAGGTGCGAATTACACTGTAAAATACTGTAATATATCCTATTTATAAAATCTCGTAGAGGTTTTGGTGACTTCATAAGACGTCTTAATTTTAAGAGTTCCAGGGTGACTCAAGTATATACATTTAGAGATGTGATTAAGGGTTGGGTAAGTTTAAAATGTTGTCGGAGGTACGTTAACACTTATTAAAGAGGCACTTCAATAAGTAACGTCACCTTCGATTTATATATGGTAAATGACTAGAAGAGAATCAACCCATACAGCGCCATATCTTATGTTTGGCTTACCAAATGCTTACATGTTAGATTTGTAAGCTTACATCGAAGGTCTGTAGTAATCCTAGCGGATCGCTCGGACCAAACTGGACCAAATGTTAATTATTGAGCAATATTAACGAAAAATGTCAATTATACTTAAAAATAAAGATATTAAGTAAGAATAATATGATTTGAATAAAAAAAAAACAAAAAGAGTAAAAAATTATAAAAGCACTTGCAATCACAAAGTTGATAAAGCGGAAACACTGTAGAATCGGATAAAACAGGGTCTAGTAAGCCGATGCAGAAAGTCAACAGATGGCGTCAGTGGTGAAACGACTAAATGCGATATCGAGTAAAGAACAAATGCTCAAACTCCAACAAACTAGGTAAGTGACCAAAAGCTGAAATTCTAAATGTAAATATATTATTATTATTATTATTATTATTAAAACTGATAAAAAAAAGAATAAAATTTTTATCAATAAGCAAATAAAAAACGGTGTTTAGAATTCAAAACATTATTATCAAGAACAAAAATAAGGGGTGATCCACCCCAGCCCCACCCCCCAACCCCACCCCATAATAAAAATACAAAATTAAATTAATTTTAATACTAAATTTTTCTTGTGGAACCGAAATACAATCACAAGAAAGAAAATTATTAGTTAATCCTGTTCCACTTTTATCAAAATTGGTCCACTTAGGTCCATTTGGGTTCAGTTTGGTCCATTTTGGTCCAGCTTAGTCCAGTTTAATCCTGAATGGTCCAATTTGGTCCAGTTTAGTCCAGATTGGTCCAGTTTGGTCCATAATGTTCCAGTTTGGTCCAGTTTGGTCCCGATTGGTCCAGATTGGTCCTGTTTGGTCCACTTTGGTCCAGTATGGTCCAAATTGGTCGAGATTAGACGCTACTGTTGCAGCTTCGAAGCAATGGATGTATATTGCAAAATTGATTTTTTACATTCTCATCAATAATGAGAAAGTATTCAAAATTTGCGATTTTTGACTTTTGCTAATTTTATCATTTCTCGACGTTTTGAGACCCCCTGATACCGAAAAAATGGTTTTTACAAAAGTGTCTGTCTGTATGTCTGTCAGTCTCTCTGTCTGTAGAGAATCAAACGTGACGCGATAACTTGAGTAAAAATTAATCAATCAATTTCAAATTTGGTATACTTTTCAAGTGTCCGAAAATACAGGCTAAGTTCGTCGCTAAAAAATATTACTGTCAGTCCCAGATGTGTAACAACATTCATAGTATATGAAAGAAACTGCATCAAATTCAGTGTGAACACTATAATC
>WNHD01011718.1:0-10707 GCA_011057455.1 Ganaspis sp. Gsp50 | reverse complement strand
GATAATAACTAAAGATGTGTAAAAACTTAAAACAAGACATGTTTAACGTTTAAAAAACGAAAAATAGAAAGCAAAAATTTCATTTGAAATGGTGATTTTCAGTTTTATGATCAATAGCTTGGTCCTCCAAAAAGTAAAGATGCTGTAAAAAAAGTTCACCAATACTGTCCAAAAATGCCTTTCATTCTACTAGACAAAGTTTAAATAAAATGCATACACCAACTGCTCAAAAGTGTATGTTTTTAATTCGTTAAGCATTTCTTTAATTCCAATCAAGCTAGTTATAAAACAATATTTAATTCTATAAACATATGCGTACAAGAGCTTCAAAACTCCTAAGAAATATATAAAAAATACTCTGATTTTAATTTTTTAAATTAAAAGATGGCGTTAAATCAACCAAAAAACCAAACTTTAATATTTTCAGAAAAAAATTTTGTGTCACTCTGGCTGCGTTTTAGCGAACACCAAACCTATTGGAGAACATTCGTTTTGGTACCTCCTATGCGCAAAAAAATTTTCAAAAAAATAAAAAATGATGTTTTTCAGAAATTGAGTTTTTTGGTTTTTCAAAAACCGGCCGCGATTTTGGTAATTAAAAATTTCAATTTTTTTAAATTTTTCAAAAAAGCAAAGAAATATCATCTAAACCACTATTAGAATCAAAAGGGAAAATTAAAAATGTTAACTTTTGAAGAAAATATAGCGTTTTTAAAAAGGATTTCAGCTATTTTGCAAAAAATCTACTTTTACATAGAAATCTTCAAGTTCACGTAACTCTGCAAAAAAAATTTTTTTTGGGAAACAAAAAAATACGTGTCTCCTTATTTTTCATAAATAATAACATATTTAGGGGGCAGTTGAATCTGCAACATGAAGTTAGCTGGCCTTCATGAATTGAAATGGAACCAGCCACTATCTTTCTGACTTTTCTTTTCAATTTCAATTTTTGCAATTTTTGAAAAAATAAAAAAAATGAAGGTCAGGGAGATGGGATGGAGATTTGAATTACATAATTGTACCCCATTTTTTGTTGTGGGAAAAGGAGAGGGGGTAAAGACTCAAAGAAACGAGTTTTTGAAGATATTCAACATTTATTTTCTCTTTTACGTGTAGCTAACGTGCTACAGACTTTAACAAGGTTTTAAATTAAAGTTTGAAAGTTGAATTTTAAGACTCATAGATGACGTGTACACCGGGATTCGATTTCTGTCTAAAAGATAGCTTAAAACTGTTTAAGCGTACTGGCTTGACGCAGATAAGATGCGCGAGAAACGGAATAAATAGTTAATTGGCACGCAGCTTACTTAATAAAGACAACTAGTTTAAGCTACTTTTCTGAGCCCGGTGTTCACGCTATTTTATACAAAAGACCAAAAAAAGGAGAGGATTTTGAAAGAAATAGAGGTACAGATCCCAAAAAGTTTCTTTTCCTTTATTTTTGATATCGGAGTAGATTCGAATGTAGTTTCGAATACTGAATATGATCCGTTTTTCAAGAATTGTTCATCACGTCAAGATTCTAAAAAAAGTGGAGGTACAGACTCCGAAAGACGTATTCTTGAGAGTTCTCAACACTTCTTTTCTCTTCAACCTGATATTTCAAAGACTTCCGTAAGGTTTTAAATTAAAGCTTTCATTGTAAACTTTAAAACACATTGCTCTTTACCAAGTAAATAGAGCATTTTGAAACAGTAGGAGTAGAGTACCGTAAAACGGGACCATTTCACTTATGAAGGGTTAATTCGCTCCACAGATACATATATTCTAAATTTTGATTAGAACTCTTTTTAGAAAGAAATATTGAAGATTTACAATAATTTTCATTAATAGAAATATTAAACTTTCGTTTAAAATTTATTTGCATCAGATTCGTTGGTAACTTTCAATAAAATTATATTTTAAGCACAAGTGAATAATTTTCATATTGAACAAGTAATATAAAAAAGTAAGTGTAGAGCTTTATTTTAAAATTTCTACATTAAATCCTATCATCTATTACATTTTGTGAGTATCCAACATAATTTCCATAAACCGCAACACTAATAGCAATATATAGATTCTGCAAAAAAACAATTTATTTAGAAAATGTAAAATTGTATTGTAAATTCCATCAGGCGATAAGTCCAGAAACAAAATTCGTGGGTCTGGATAATTTAAGTTACTTAATGATTTTAATTCATAATTTTATTTTTTTAAAGAATAGTATTCTTATAACTGAAATTTATATAATTTTAAAATGTTAAATCAGTTTAAACACAAAACTGTCAAACTTAACCTTATTTTTTATGGTTATGAGTATACGTTTTTTAGAATCATTAAATCTGATTATATTTATTGATAAAACAATAATAAATATTTATTTCAGGAACTATAGAAATAGTTTTTACTTTTTTCTTTTCGTTGATTTTAAAGAATAGTTATATTTTGCCAGTGTAATAATGGCGGACGTATTTATTTTCTGCGAGATATGGGTAAATGCTTTATGCGCCGTAGGGAGTCCGCTATAAACGCATGTACACTCCCCGTGTGTGGGACTCTGTTTAAACTACCAACTAAACCTGTATCCTCCTTCTCAGAACTTAGTCTCCACAGCGGTACCGCCTTTTTGGCTTTAAGCTTCACTGTGGAGATACCCTTTGACTCTCTCAAATGATCGCGGCCCCGCCCTCACAGTGACCGATCCGCCGAGAACCAAAGTTCCCAGCGGATCCATGACATAGCGAGCCTACACCCTCGAACTCCCGAGAGAATCCAAGGATTTATCCATTCCAGTAACTTCCTTACTACCTGCGCTTGAGCGCCTCTTCGTGTTTTGCAGCTTCCAGAACCTTCCGGAAGACTGCGCACTGGCCAGTGCCCGAGAAGTGGTCACTGGCCGCTCCCTCCCTTTCACTGCACAAAAAGCAGCGAGGTTGTTTTTTACAACTGGCAACGGTGTGGCCAGATTCTCCAAATTTGTAGCACGCGGAGGATCTGTCCAACCCGCTGCATTGTACTGCCTTGTGCCCACATCCCAAGCACCGGTGACACCTGATCACCGCGATGCGTTTCCTTACGCAGCATCTCAGGAAGCCAACTTTGACATGACCAAGGCGCTCTAAAATTGCTGCTTCTCGGCGAGTCGCGGTGACCACCACCAGTTTAATTCCTCTTTTGTTTGTTGCTAGCAGCCAAACCTTCCCGTTAGCTCTCGGCAGTTAGGAGAACACGCTCGAGTGCCTCAACTACCTCCTTCTTCTACGGTAAGTCTGTCCAAGTCTCGGATTTCCAGAGTAACTTTCTGGTCATCTCGAGACTGGACGGTCGCCAATCCGACTACGGTCTCTGCCACTTTCGCAGCGAAAATCTCCTGGTTTGAGGCTCCTCTCAAGGTCAGAAGGATGTCTCCCTTTTGCGTAGGCCTAGAACCTACCACTTCTGACTGGCACAACTCGGGCTTCACTTCGTTTCTAAGTTTGCTGAGGACAGACGCATACGTCTGACCCTCAGCAACCTCGATAAGCACTGTTTTGTTTTTCTGCCACGGCTTTTTGACCGTAGTCCTTGGGACCGAGGTTTGAGACGGCGTTTTTACTGCTGGAACTTTTGGAACCTTTGCTTTTTCAGCAAAGGTTCCATCAGTTTTCGCCTTTTTCTGCCGCTTTCTAAGAGGCGGGCTGTTTTATTTTTCTCTTTTTTGGCTCTCCAGGACGATCTTTCTTATTTGTTTCGCCTGGATACCTTCACGCAATTTTCGGCGCTATTTGCGTCCATCCTCTGTGTACTGCAGACCCCTGTCGAACCTCTGGTGCGATTTGTCTGCCTCAACATGCTTGGCTTGGGCCGACTCCACCCAGCCTCTTACATGCTTTAATCCGTCCTTTATGACCATTGAGACATTCTTCTGTTTCTCGCAGGCCTTAAGCATTTCTTGTACTTGTTGTTTGATTCTTCCGATGAGCTCTTCCTCTTCTTTTCGCACTGCAATACTGCGCTCCCTGTTTTCGTTGCAAGAATCCATGTCTTTTGCAGTTGCATTACTGAAGACACTTCGTTCACTTGCCAAACTGACAAGACTGGTTAAGCTCGCCGATCTAGATGGCAGTTTATCCCCCACCAACAGTATTGGTGGCTTTAAAAACTGACGGTTTTCATCTCTTGGGGCATTCAATGCTCAAGGAGCCAAGAGGTCCACCCTCGGAGCACTGCGGTCATTGGATTTCGACGCCTAGGAGCCCGCTTGCTCACCCACAGCCGCCGTTACAGGGGTATCCCCCCCTGCAACGTAAACTCAAACTTTTTCCTCGAACTCATAATCATTTCATTTGGTTAGTTTATCGGGGTACCAGCCCTATCTGGTTTTAGTCCGCGCCGGCTATTTCATTTCACCAGTACCACCTAATATCTGGAAGGCATTCTCCTATCCGCCACCCGCAGGCGCGCCCGATAGGAGTCCAGCAACTCCCACGGGATTATTATTATTATAGAACAATAAAAGTTTTTGCAATTATTTTATACTATACATGCAAAACTTTAGTTAGAGGTCCATTAGGGGTCTCACCTTTGCCGGTTGGTCCTAACCCTTGTCTCCTTTCTGTCGGTCAATCCAATACCTAGTCTCATCTTTACCGGTCGGACTGCTACCTTTTCTCGCCTTTGACGTACGGACCAATCTTTTATCTCAACTTTGACAGTCGGAATGATACTTTGTCATGCCTTTACCGGTAGAAGATGGTGGGGCAAGATGGGGTACCGTTTTCTCTCGAAAACCAATAAGTTTTCAAAAATTCTATAAACGCTTTTTAGTACCTTTTTTCAATCCATATTAATGTATGAAGTGATTTGACTCGGAAAGAAATCTGTCATAATAATGAACAGAAATGTGTTTTTCTACCATTTGATTTTTTTCACAATTTTGAATGCGTGACTGTATGATTTTTAGAATTTTTGGTGACTTCTACTAAATTTATTTTAAATCTATATTTATTAATTCTATTTTTGAATATAGTCACAATTGTGTTACATACGCAATGTAACCTGAAACATAATTTTATTGAAAAAGTGCGTGTGGGGCAAGATGGTGTACTTTACAATTAGCATGCCCGTACTCCATCTTGTTCTATACGCACTTTTTCAATGAAATTATTTTTACAGATTACATTGCGTAGAGATTTAAAATAAATTTAATCGAAGTCTCCAAAAATTCTAAACATCATACAATCACGCATTTTAAATTGTGAAAATTTGGGGTATATTCATTATGCTAAGGTACCCCATCTTGCCCCGCTAGGTATTTACATAGTAATGTAATATAATGTTTGTATTTTGTATATTGCAGTCTAAATGTTAAATATTTTTAGCTTTTTAAATAAAAGTACTTTAAAAAACAACCTTTTGTTACAGATTACAATGGTTTGTTTTAAAAAAAACTTAAAATTCCTAACCTAAATTTATGAAATTTTAAAACTAAAACTTTTGGAAAGGTTTTGAGTTTGTAATCTTATCTTTTCCTTTTAAACTTTTCTGTAATTTATAATTTCATTATTTCCCCAAAAAACTGAAAATGATCTAAAATTTTATTTACTTTTATAATAGTACCCCGTCTTGTCCCATAGGATACCCTGTCTTACTCCACCGGTTCGGTGGGGCAAGATGGGTCAAAAGCAACTTTTCTTTTATCAATTGCCGTTTAGAGAATTAATTAAATTTTTGGTTTAATACAGTAAATACTTATAGTACACATGTTAAATATTATATTAGAAAAGAAATTTCCTTTCTAAAATTAAAACTTCGTAGTTTTATTTGCAATCTCCCTTAAGTACCTCATCTTGCCCCACCTTACCAAATTTTCTTTAGGGTCTTGCGAATATAGTTTTTCAAGTGCACGTTTCAAGCATTTATTCTAAATAACTTGGAAGACTCTAGTACGTCAATTGAGGAGTAAAAATTTTGAAATCTCTTAAAAACACGTTTTTTGTGGTCTTTACCCCTTGTAGCATATTAGTTCAAAAAATTCCATTGGATTATTTTTTGCGTTACTTTTTTTCCTCAATAAGTATACATACTTGTCTATATAATTATTATGTTCTTGTTTATAATATACCTATAAAAACTTATTTCAATTTCTTTAGGATGCGCCTGGCAGTCTTATACCGTTCTCTCTACGTCTCGCTTGTTTGTGGAACAGTCTAGTTACAGGCGCACAAAATATTTTAAACTAATATATTTTGTGTATGGTTATGACTTAATTAACGATTGATAGACATTTTTTTAAAGAAAAATCAAAACGTACATTTAATGCAGAATTTTATTATCTGTAATTTAAAATGAAAGACTTTGAAATCCGATAAATATTATGGCCTAAATGTTAATTTGTTCACAGGTACTTTATTTGACGCACTGTGCGGCGTGGAAGCGATGCAAATTTTCTCTTATGTACTACAAGCTGAGAATATTTAAATTTATAATAATATGGGGCAAAATTTCTCAAGTATACCAGCCTGAAATTGAAGGGTCACTGGTTTTCTTGAAACTTATTTTTCTGGGGTTTTTGACGTCGATCATTACGAATATATACAGTCAGTTTTCAGAAATTCAAAATGAATGGTCCAATATAGCAGCATATTTTTTAAAAAATTGTTAGGATTCGCTGGATATTTGATTCCTGAAGGTTTTTGGATTCGCTAAATATGTATATGCAGATACTTTTTGAAAATTGAAAGTGCACAATCCAATATACCAGATTTCTTTTAAAAATCGTTTTCATTTACTTGAGACCTATTTTTTAGACCTATTTTTTAGGAGTTTTTGGAGTAGTAGATTATAAATAAGCTGTCGATTTTCAAAAATTAAGGATAACATACTAAAAAGCCAGTTTTGCAAATAAATGCATGAACTACAGATAGAAACCGATGCTATTGAATGTATATCAATTTAAATTGTGGCGGAAAAGTTTAAAACAATCTGTATAAAAACTCATATTTAAACTTATTATTTTGTGTATAAATAAAGAAAATTATTTGAAATTGAAAGCTATAGCAATATATTTAAAATATTGAAGGACTTGCATAATTTTTCTACTTTAAAATAAAGGTTTTAAACAGGTTAAAATAAATTGTTTCAATCATTATTGATTGTTTTGTGTATGAACATCTAGCTTACCTACATTTATTTTTTCTTGAATTTCGAAATTTCTTATCTAAATTCAACTCTGCTTTTTCTTACTTTCTTTATTCTCTTGTATTTAGTGTTCTTCTAGTTAAAACTTTTAACCTTGAACCTATTTTTCTTCTTATTTATATTCTTAACCAAAAACAATGTTTTGACAGTTTAAATCAAAACATTCAAAGTTACTAGAAGTGAAATTATCAACTTATTAACGTTACTTACTTCCGACGCCTAATTAAATACGATTTAGAAAATAATCGTTACTGTTCTGACCGTTTCGGTTCTGACATTATCACAGTAAGTACCTTCTTATATTTAAATATTTATTGAAAATTTTGAAGAGTACTTGCACACACAAGTTAAAAATAACATTTTTTAAATTTGTCTTAAATTTTATTATTTATTATGGCTTTATTTCAATGTGCCAAGCCCGTTACGGTTCTAACATAACTATGCTCTATGTCAAATCCGGATATTTTTTTCTTTAATAACTTTATTATGAATAATAGCACATTTTATTTTAGACTAAGCACAAATTCGGTAAGCTAATAGCTTTCATTTCACGCAATATTTATGTCCTCTTAATGCAGCACTCTTAAAATATTAGCAAGTACGTTTGTCGTTACAGTTCTAACTAAATACTAGGGGCCAACTAAACATGCATATCTTCGGAGCTACTGCAATACCGCGAATCTACGTCCGGTAAATACCGCGTATCTGCTGATCCCATAAGGGCCATTTTGCATAGAGAATAACACAAAATAGAGCCCTTAAGGAATTGGTAGATACGCGCTATTTACCAGACGTAGATTCGTGGTATTACAGAAGCTCCGATGATATCTCTATTTCCCTAGAGAGTACTATTTTTTAATTTAGCATAACATTATACTTAAATATTATTTTAATTCACTTATTTATATCATTTTATTTGATATTGAAGTGTCAATTAATAAAATCAGTTTTTATGTAGCAAAATGACATAAGGGACAGTAATAGTTCCCTCACTTTTTGAAGTTAAAACATAAAATTACATTCCAAAACATAAATTAATATTATTCAGAGCATAATAATTAAATACTCTAAAACATTATTTACATGTAAGAATACCTTATTTTACCAAATCTTTTCTAAATATTGCAGAAATAATTTATAAATATGGGACACTTCAAGGTTAAAAGTTCTAGAGATTTGCCCACATACATATTTAGAGAATCCAAAAAACTTCAGGAATCAAACATCCAGCGAATCTTAACAATTTTTTAAAAAATAGTCAACCATATTGGATCATTCATTTTGAATTTCTGAAAACTAACTGAATATTCATAATAATCGACGTCAAAAACCCTAGAAAAATACGTTTCAAGAAAATCCTATCAATTTCTTATAAAATAGTTAGCCATATTGGATCCGTCCATTTTGAATTTTCGATAAAACTGCATTTTCATAATAATCAGCTACCCCAAATTCTTTAAGAATCAAGCATTAAGTGAACCCAGTCAATTTTTTGACAATTTATTCGCCATATTGCATTTTGGATTATTGAAAACTGGTTAAAAATTCAGAAAAGGCATTCAAAAATCTATCATAAGGCATATCTAACTTAAAAAGTACTATACTCGTGTGATGATGTAATATCTGAAATTTTTATAAAGATTTTTTTAGAAATTTTATAAATGAAAATTTTGTCTTTTGGTGAAATAAGGAATCATTGTATACATATATTCGGACTCTTCGATAGAAAAATTTAGTAAGGTCAACATTTCTCAAGTGATCCAAGTGAAAGAAAAAAGTATTCGCATCGAGCTGAAGCTTGCACAAAGGTTAGTGATGGGTCAAAATTTTTCAGAAATATCAAAGTTGGTCGGAGGTCTGCCCATTTTTTTGAAATCTAGCATATCTTTAGTGTTAAGTGAGACGTGTTTGTAGGCCAAAGGGTTTGAAAATTTTTTTAAAATGGTTGAAGTTGCAGAGCTTTAAATTTTGAAGTCCGAGTTTTTATAAATTACTATAATTTTATGAGATTTTAATTGATTTACTTCATATTTACAGGGTTAGTTCATAATTATTGCATATGGCCAACAAAGTGAAAAAGTGATTTCAAAATTTTGTTTGAGTTTTCTTTTAGTCAAATTTTTTAAAAATTCAAAATCTGTAAATTTTGTTAAAAATGATTACAAATTCTCTGCTAACCCTGGAAATATGAATTAAATCCATTAAAATCTCATAAAATTATAGTAATTTAAAAAAACTCGGACTTAAAAATTAAAAGCTCTGTAACTTCAACAATTTTAAAAAAATTTTAAAACCCTTTGGCCTACAAACATGTCTCACCCAACACTAAAGATATGCTATAGGTTTCAAAAAAATCGGCAGACCCTCCGACCAACTTTGATACTTCTGTGAAATTTTGACCCTGCTGTGGAAAAAATGCAATAATGTGGTCTGTACATTTTCGAAAGGTTTTTTTTCTTCTCTTTCGAGAAATGCAAAAAAGACCTAAGTCCACTGTTTAACAAGAAATTAACCCCTCCTTCTTCTACACTTTTTGATAAAACTTAATAATACTTGGTGGATGAAATACTACACGGAAAAAAATGTTTTGTGAAAACAAACCAATTCTGTATATGCGACAATATGTCAACGACATGATGCAGAACGCGAACAGCTGATTCCTTTGCGCATGCGTGGCGCATGCGTATTATTGAATTTTTTGGGATTAACACAAGTAAGTTTGTGTTTCTCCCAAACCACTTTTGTGTAGATTACAAAGCACACTTATTGATACATTCCACAAAACCGCGATACGAGAACTTTCTTTTCACTTGGATCACTTGAGAAATTTTGACCCAGTAATAACAGAGACATACGCAAACAACAATTTTTGGTGGTAATTCACATCTACACTTGATACCAAATAGTGTCAAAATTATCACAAAAATTATCAAATTGATCACAAAATCTTCATCAATTTGATATTTTTGATATAATTTAATATTCAAATAGGTCACATTTTGGTAGCCTAGGAAATTGTAATTCGTTTATTGGGCGACAGTGTACTTAAAATACGTTGTCAAGTACATTTATAAAACCTGTTAGTAATATCAGGATTCCGCTATGCTTTGCATAAAATATCCTAGCTCATTAATAAGTCTACTGAAAAGCATATCCTTGACCATGCACCACAGTAGAAGTAATAACAACCAACCTAGTGACATCCATTTGAGATAAGGCTTTTTTGCTTCGTCATATTCTGCTTCTAAGCATCTACATTAAAACATATTTTCAATTCTCCAAAAAAATGTCTTAGTTACATCACAATTCCGCGGTTCCTCGCAGAGTGTTTTATAAGGTGTATTTGAAAAAGCACCTTAAATATTTACAAAAGGGAAAAGTCTCCCCTTTTTAAACTATCCCACGATTCACCTATTTGTAGATCAGTCTTGACCAAAGATCTAGACATATGTGTTCGTCCGCATGAAAAGGGCCAACTTTGAACCCTTTCAACTTTGCGAATTTTTCATCTAGAGGGGTCTAAGACCTGTCAAAATGTTTAAAATT